>JJRW01S0009438.1:59924-72373 GCA_001188405.1 Loxosceles reclusa | reverse complement strand
AACCAATCAACGACTTTGAGAGCAGCCCGTACGACTCCTCCCACGAATTCATTGGTTCCCCCTTTCCATTTCTTACCACCTTCTTATCCTCCACTCCCCCCTCTAAAACATTTCTGCAAAGTCAGTGGTCAGTAGTGTATCACAAAGAAAAAGGAACATTTTCTCACACTTACGCCTGAAGCAACTGCTTCCTTATACATCACCTTTCTTCGTAAACGTCCAAGTGCAAAACTTTTCTTATGTGTCAACGCACGCCCTTCTCGCTTTTACTAAAAAGCTAACTCATAGATTCTCTCTAGCGCAAAATAGTTCCAACAGCTGCAAACAACTTTGTCAACAATAAAAGATCCAAGGAACTAACTTTTCTAGGGAACAGGTTACGTAATTGTAAGATATTTTAGAAAAGCGTGTTTGATTATTTGTACGTAAGAATAGAACCCTCTGTAATAGTACAGTACTTTAAGGGAATCCACTTAATTGGCTCACGTGTTACGTCCCATGTGTTCAAGAAAACCTTACTTTTGCATTCCGGCACAAACGCAGGTGTGAGAAACCTTTTGTGCTCTCTTTTCGCTTTTATTCGAAAAAAGGATTACTTTCTCCAACCGCTCTTCTCACGGAGAAAATTCTGTAAGTTTTCCTCACCGAGCCAAATATGCTAGTTACGTTATCAAATTATTCCCATTTTCCACAAATAAATGAATTAAATTAAAAATTAGTCACGCAGATAACAGCGTGACACCATCCCTTCTTACTTTCGGTGAAAAGAAAACGGAAGGTGTGTCATAATGACCATTCTGTGTGACCGCAATCAATCGGCGAATCCTCGGACTCGTTGACATTTTTATGGAGCGCGTGCAAATCACAAGTTATCTGTAGCCGCTATTACACTAGGTACTCGGGAGGGGGGGCGAGTGTCCAACCACCAGGAAACCCCTCCGTGTGCGTGCACCACTGAGTTTATTGCTTTGTGATCAGGCTGGAAGAAGCGTCCCGTTTCCGTAAACTCTCAATTTTTATAATTACGTTTGCACTACTTCTGTGTCACATTCAAAAAGTCCCTTCCTTTAAGATGCAAAGCCGACGCAAGACAAACTTCCCTGAACTCAGGCGAACAAAACATTTCCGCATTTATATTTCTTAAAATTTAAACAGGAAACACGAATTCTGGGGAATAAAAACAACAGGAACTGTTAGCGTAACCTCCGCTTTCTCGAGGTTATAGCAACGTATTTTCGTCGAAAGTAGATAATTTAAAACGCTATCAGCGAACCTGCCCCGACGCCATAACCTGAACGGCGACATTTCGTGGAACACACGCCGTACTAATTACCGCGGTGCCGAATTCTGCACGAATGTGTTTCCGGCGTGTTTCGGAAGGCAGACGGGGAGTTGGGTTGGGGGGCAGAGTATAGAAAACGCGAACTTGTCTCTACCCCCACCTTCCCGACTCGTCCCCGTCCCACCCCCCAACAGAAAGAGATAAGTTCATTATCTCCGTTAACCTTATGTGGAGCAGGACAAATGGGAAACCGTCAAGGCCGTCCAGCCGAGTCTCTAAATCAAACGCAGCGAGAGTCGCTGTTATCTACTTTCCCCTCTTTGTTTCCGACTGATTTATACGGTCAGTAACGATTAGAACTGGGTTTGCCGGGCACGTTATTCAAATGGGGAGGAGGAGCGAAAAGTTTTCGACCGAAACGCGAGATGGGAGCTGACAGCATGGATAGTATTATATCTAAATTAACCGATAGGCAGTTTCTCCGGGGTTATTTATAATAACTGCCAGACCATCACTGGTGGTGAGAACGGTAGCCATTTTTTCTCCTTGTAAATTACTTCCCTGTAACTTCTCAGATGAAAGGAAGAGGGATTGTATCCCTTATCCCCACAAGTAAATGGCTCCGTGTTATGAGTCTTTAAACCAAACGTTTCGCGCTCACGGTTGCCACATACTACAGATCTTCTCTCCAAATTTACGAAAGAAAATTACCTACAGAAGGAAGTAACTAACTGTTATTTTTAACAACACGCTGCTGAACGGCAAGTTACCCTTTAGAAAACTTTTCTTTCCTTTAGTGTCAATAATTCACACGACAGAGTTCTGTAAGAAACAGAATAAATATATGATCGGGGACTCGAACTCAATCCGATGACCCCGAGCATGAAGCCTGCCCGTGCGCTAATCAGTTGACGAAGCCGCCATATGCTCAGCTTCAGCAGAACATTGCCAAAAGTCCGTGTCCACAAGTGTGGGTCCATGAGTTAGAGCGCCAATTCTAACAACACCAGGACACGAACCTGGATCGTTCAACTTCGGAGTGACCGCTTTTCCAATTAGGCAACGCCAACGAGAATCTGGCCAGCTTATTATCCAGGTCTTTTGTGAAGGAAAGCTCATATGCTCCCCTGCGTTGAGAGCAAAGTGTTTCACTTGCGAAATGTAGAGCTCGGGGATGCTTGATTATCGGAGTCCCCGGTTCGAGGCCAAGTCACCGCTCATATTTATTCAGCTTCTTATAGAACTCTGTTGTGCAAATTGCCGACATTCAAAAGAAAGAAAACAGTTGGTTTTCTAAAGGCTTATTTGTCTTGTAGAAGCGAGTTGTTAAAAATAAGAGCCAAGGACAAATTCATATAGACAGGCATAAGATTTTTATTAATTTTCTGACAGACAGACATACATACACACGGATCTTACATTCACACAAAAAGACAGACACTAGACTTGTTTCCATACACATAGAAAAGGAAAAAAGATAACGCATAATTCGGAAAACTTTTTAAAGTTTTCCGAATCGTTCTGTGTTAAATAAGCGTGAATCTCCCACATTCGCGCACAAGGACACAGAGAGGCAATCAGAGATTAGAAACACACACACAGATTAATTTAACTGACTAATCACACTTTTTTTTTCACACATCAACAAACTTTTCTATTAGTTTTTCTGACACACACATATACACACATGATTATCAAACCGCACTTCATAAACAATTCCTCAGTCGTTAATTGCTTTCAAGTGACCTGTTAATTTCCACATTTTAAACAATCGCACACGATTAAACCATTCATGTGTTACTCTCAAGTCATGCTATTATTTGCGACTAAACATCATACATGGCTTTTAAACAAAAACTTCCAAGGCAATTTTAATTTTCAAGGTATGAGATCTTCCATATGATTGAAAACAAGTTAGTGCAGTCTTCACATGTTTACGAATCATCGTCGTATCTCTGACACATTGCTTTTTGTTTACTGAGTTCGCCCACTGAGGGGAAGAACAATTTGCATGTTTAAACGAAAATATTTGCGCTGTACTGTTAACGCCATCTGGTGACGCACAGAGGATTAGCAATCAGAGTCGGCTGTTCTGTGCATGCGCCGGCGGCCAGGGAGAGCGTGGGGAGATTGCGTCAGAGCTTTGGAAGAAAAAAAAAGAGAAAATATGAAACATTCGCTTGCTTTCCCGAAGTTTCCATCGGATTTTAAAAGCGGGAAGTGCGTTAGTTCAAGGAATTTTTCTTGCCGAGACGGTTGAGTGATTATTTTACCGACGTCCAGAGAGACCGTTCTCGTCTAGACCTCGATGAGTAAAGACGTGAGACAGCCAGCTGGAAACGTACTGCTAGGGTGACCACGTACTACTGATAAACACGCGCATTGGCAAAGACTACCACGGTGTTGTAAACATAGCACTAAGAAGAAAGGAGAACGTCTTATGCTACCATGAGGAATCACAGCAACCAATGGACTTACTGAAATATCCGCTGAAAGACTTCCCAGAATTTAACAAAGAACTGAGAGCATGTCGAAGTAAAATCAGCAAAATGCGTGGAAGCAACATTCGTAAAGGAAAAAACCGCGGAAGCGTTTTGCAAGAAGGAAGAGAAATTATTGAAACAAAGGGTGGACCATAGAAAAATTGGAAAAGGGAACAATCAGAGAGAGTATTTATAGACGGACTGCCACCACAGTTAACAAATGTCGTAGTGGAAAAATACAGTACTTTGAAGTTGTAAGAAAATGTCTTAAGGAAGAAGCCTTTAACACGTGTAAACAGGAAGACGAAGCATCACGATTAAAATTACCAAAGAAATACCTAATTTTGTGAGGACAGGGCAAATGCAGGATGCCGTTACGGAGGCATGACGAAGGTCTGTAGGAAATGTGAGAAAACTGGACATTTAGCAGAAGAATACACAGAAAACATTTGTCACAACCGCAAGGAAAATGGACACTTAGGAAATAAATTTGACAAACCATGCTGTTTTTGACCACGAAATATCAGATTGCCTGAAAAAGACATTCACAGAGATACAGCAAGTATGAAAAAAAAAAAACCAGACAGAAGAACAGGAAGAAATAGAGACAAACGAAAGCAAAGAAACAGGAGAATGCGAGGAACTGAGAAAAGAAAATGAATATCAAAAAGAGAGAAGAGGACATAAACAGATACGATAGAGGAAGACTTTTAATGATCAATTCGGCGTGGGAACAAATAGGAATCATGAGCCTATACGAGAACAATGGATTGGGAAGATCGCGCAAAAGGAAAATTCGAACGGGAGTAAGAACAGTCTACAGATGAAGAAACGGACCAGAGTCATACAGGCAAGAATTCGGAAAAAACAAGGAGGAAAAACAATAAGAAAAAATGGACAAAACTGACTTCGTGAAATGAAAACAAGCACCTGAAGAACTGTATGTACTTTTTCTGCTCTTTCCTACACTCTTCTTATCTCCCTCCTCTCCCCCAGTGGAATTGTGTTGGCAAGGCTAACGCAGATATACTGGTGGGTAAACAGAGACAGCCGAGACAAGCAAATTCCTACAATAGCATAACTTCTTTTCAAGTGAATTACATATTATAAAGCGATTTCCTTTTTTTCAAATATGACTTTTAATCATAAAGTGATTTTTTTCTTTAAGAGACCGCCATAGGGACAATTGTTTTACGCCCTAATTCGCACTGGAGATGAATATAGCAGTGATTGGAGTAAAGCTATATTCGTCTCACAGATAACTCGCTCGAAAACCTCTATGGAAAATTCCCTCAAACTACCGTGTTCGTCCCTTTAAAGGGCAATGGAATTTTCTAGGGAATCCCCGAAGCTACGAGTACGATTTTTCATAAATTGTACGATTTTCCAATTGCTTCTTACTTTCTCTCCTACGCGCACGCGCAATAAAACGAAGCGTTGAAGCTGTTGACATTTTGCACTGCCTCACGTTATCGTTTCTCCCATTTTTCTCTTCTGATGCCGAAACTAGATGACGCCATTAATACAGAGCCCGTAATACTCCTTTACGCCTTTTTATTTCACTGCCCTCCCCTTAGCTTTTGCTCGTTCCGAGAAAACATGGCTTTCAATGGTACACATTTTACAACTATCACAGGACATACACAAATTTCAGAATTTTAATTTACATACACTGGTTGATGAAACTTAAGGACGAAGAACAAATGGGCAAGCATATGAAAAAATACGTGTGGTTGTAGACCAAAAGGAAAACCGTAGTATTGACAGTATGTTCAACGTCCTGTAATATAATAATCATGTTAAAAGGAAGAACACAGGGTGTCAAAAGAAGGTGTTTTTGTAAAAAGTGCATATTGACCGACAGCATGCTTGTACAAAGAATGCATAATACGGGCTGCAAACAAGTCTGAGCGTCATGGCAGTAAGGTGCCACCGTGAAGTGCGATGAACTTTGTACACGACGTGGCATACTCTGAAAACAACATGATCCAGGAACTGTTGAGGCAAGTTCTCCCACTCATTTTCACTGCACGGATCTACTTGTTTGTCAATGGATACTGTCGACCATCAATATGCCTCCACAAGGTATCCCATACATTTTCAATTGGATTCATGCCGGGTGATCGTGATGGCCAGACCATACAATGAATGTCTTCGCTGTCAAGACATTCCTGTACAGTCAGTGTGCAATGGCAAGGCACGTTGTCATCTCCATAAAACGAAACTTGTTACTGACAGCAGCTCGGAAAACTCGCACAGGGGTAAACTGAATGTTATCAGTGTACCGTTGGATGTTCATGGCCCCTCGATGAAGCAAATACTGCTCCTGTGCGGCCATTGATCATGATGCCTGCCCACACCATGATACTGCAAGTCGCATATCGATGCCTTTCCTGAATATTTTCGGGCCGATAAGCACTGCCAACCTCGCGCCATATCAGTTGCCTTCCAGAATCAGACTATAGACTGAATATTCGCTCATGTGAGAAGAGCATCACAGTCCTGTTGTCTTCAGTTCAATTGCGATGCAGATGACGTCATTGCACACTGACCTCTCGAGAGTGGGACACACACACAACAGGTCTTCTGGCGTATAGTTCTTTCTTTCGCAAACGTCTTGCAACAGTTTTAAGTGTTATCTGCGTTCCTGTAGCTGTGTGTAACTGACGTGCCAGGTCACCAGCTGTGCTGCGTCGGATCCTTTTCGCTGAAAGAACAATATACTGATCTTCTTGGGGTCTAAATGATGCCTGGAAGACATGTCCAGAATTTTAATATTGTAACTTCACTCCTTCCCTTTGCAATTTCACGTCCAAGGAAAACTGACTGCCCGCACCATTTGCCTGCAATCTCTTATCTGTGCTGACCCGTGACCGGTATGTGCATAACTGAAAAGTTTGCATAAGTTTCACAACTCAGATTACATCATGAAATCCTGCAACTTTCAATGGGCTGGTGCGGTTCAATTTCCAACAATAATCTTTGAAAATAGCAACCATCCTTACGTTTTTCCACCTGTTTATTTGAAAATGCAATAATCACAGTAAGAAATTTCAGTAACAACATAAGAAATGATTTACAAAATATACATTGAAAAACTTACAGAATCAGACATTGTAATGTTCCCCTGCTAAAATACTTCAAAAATAAGCTACACAGATAAACGTCGGTGTAGCTTAAATGGTAAAGAGGTTTCACCAGAGCTAAATGCTCCGGGTTTGAATTCCCGCGTCCACAGCTTTTCTTTCTAACATTTGCAATGATTAAACAAGTGATCAACATAATTTTTTTTTATAACAACACGTTGAAATGCAACAAAAGAGAATAAAGAAAAATTCCACATGCAATAATTATTCTGTCATGGAAAACCGTTGTAGGTTGCCAGACTGTCTATATGCACAACTTTGAACTTGGAATGTGGAGTCACTCCAACTTTATAAACAAGGTCATTCAAACAGTTGATGATTGTGTAACGACCAATCCAATGTCACCGTAGCTTTGGGGAAAGTCTTTTCTTTGGCCGCGGATTGTAGAATCACACTCAGTCACATTCATGAGATGTATCCGCATTGCCCCTGCAGCCGCATCCTGCCTTCATCCGGTCTGCTATCACTCGGATGTGGTCCCTTGTTAACAACAGATGAACCCACTCCATCCTACTCTGCAGTTGTTGCACATAGTCGCTGACAGGAGTCACTTTGCTAGGCCGCGCATTATGGAGATCACTTGGCAGACGTAGATCTCACCCGAATAACACCTGGACTGGTGTTATGCCGGTTATTTCGTGCACAGTCTTCCATACGACAGTGAAAACAGCGGCGCGTTTAAATCCCACACACACTGTCCCGCTAATCTTTGTAAACAAACATGGTGAGATACTGAGTAATGGTTCTGTTGAAGCGTTCCACCATTCTGTCAGACTGAGGGTGTAGCTGTGTCCTTCGGGTCTTGTCGATCCCATAAGATTTCTTGAAATACGGTCGAGTCGAAGTTTTTGCCTTTGTCAGAATGAAGCTGCATAGGCATTCCGTTGCTTCTTATCCTCGTATTCACAAAGGCTTCTGCTACTGTGACTTCTACCTGGTCTGAAAGTGGAGCAACTTCAAGCCACTTTGAGAAGTAATCATAATCATAAACAAATATTTGTTGCCTCTTTCGGTTCTTGGAACCACCTCGGTCATGTCGATGGTAATCCTCTCAAAGGGCGTTCCGACGTTATATAACAGCATATTTCCTGGTCTTAGCCAACTTGGACGCACAACTGTCGCACTGTTTGCACCATTTCTCTACAGCTTCCCGACATTGACGAGACATCCTTTTGTTGACGAGGGAACCCTGTTCCCTAATTTGCGACGGCGGGGAGGTTCTCCACGGTTTTCTACATTTTTGACGCTGTCGGCCGTGGTGGGCTTTTGCCTGTTGCCGTCTTTGCATTTGTATTTGTATATTTCGTCCAACAGAAGCGCTCTCGAACGTTCTTTAGCGTTTTCTCAATGACACAGTGGTCACCAGTAACTGAATTGTGCAACTCATTTAATACGTACTGGTCCACGATGATAGGTGTGGAAGCTGATGAAGAATGTCAGAAAGCACTAGATTGACGTTTGCATCTGTTGAGAAATAGCCACGCTAGATGGCGCACTGAGATGAACCCACGAGTGGTGGTACCCCTCACCGTAGGAGGGGGATGGGACTATCGAAACTAAAAGAAAAATACTTTCGCTTTGTGTTGTAAACTGGACAGCCCCTTATAATTCTGTCATAGTTAATTGTTAAATAAAGTTATGTTAATTATTTGAAGTGTTGAAATATACCACTGAACCGTATTACGATGATGAAGTGTTTATGCTTATAAGTTATATATTTAAGTTATTTTTCATGGTGCATCGGCAGGGAAGTGTCAACAAAAGTTTGTGTTGTTAGCAAAAAGAAAGTTGTTTGTAAAAGTTGTTGAAGTAAAGTTGAGGCAGTTATGGATAAATGTGCGCTAATTGGATTACAACATGCCCTTTCACCATTAAGGAAATTAAAATGAAGGTAAGCTTGAATTAAAAATAATTGTACTTGTAGTCTTGGGTGTATAAGGGTAAAAATATTAAAAAAATGGAAAATATCGATAAGGTAAAAAAGAAAAGGTCAGTGGTCAGAGCGTCAACTTCTAGATTAATTAATAAAATACAAGAGAATCTGGATATCAGAAGTGAAACAGTTGTAGATGATTTAAAAGAATCTCACGATTTTCTAGTTGATAAAAAAGGCATATTAACAGTATTGGATAATGAGATTCAAAACATAATTGACTTAGATTCTATTGAGGAAGTTGTGAGTATTAGCGAAGAGTATCAAGAAAAATGCATTAGGTACGATAGATGAATTAGTCAGTTTTCAAATGAAATTGAACAGAAACCTAATGGTGTTCAACAGCAAACTTTAACAGTACTCGATCAAAGGCCCAAGACGATTAAGTTACCAAAATTAACAAATGAAAAATTTTTAGGCGATTCTAAACGTTGGATAGAATTTTGGAACAGTTTTGACAATTCTATTGATAAAAATGAAACACTGTCAAAAGTTAAAAAGTTTGCTTATTTAAAATCGTTTTTAACTATGACAGAATTACAAGAGGCTGTCACTCTTACCAGTTTGCAACACAAAGCAAAAGTACCTTTCTTTTAGTCCCACTCACTCGTGGGTTCATCTCAGTAAGCCATCTAGCGTGGCTATTTCTCAACAGCAATTGTCAATCAGCATTCTGCAGACACGGTTGTTGATATCCCCGTCGGGAAAGTAGTTGTTTGCTCCGTGCAAAGTAGAGACTCGCAGGACTGTAGCAGGGGATATTCGAACGTCATCCAGCCTCAGCCTCGTGAGACTGGCTAATTGGCGCTTTTCTAGTTGGCCGGCGAATTGGAGGAAACGGCCTCTTTTGCTTGTTAAAGATGGGTCTTATAACAGTTGGCACACAGATGTCTTGGCTCGTTACAGTTCCAGCACGTGAGTCTTGCACGGTCACTGTTACGCCTGGCAGGTGTTGGCTTGTCACGGCGTTTACTCCATGCAATGCACTCTTGTCACACGCAGTGAGCAAAGAACTCCACGATCAACACTCCGTGAGCAGCAAATTTAATAGCATCCACAAGAGCTTGCTTTAGCATCTTGCAATCGGCCTTCTTTGTAGATTGTTGGGTTTCCGGGTTGCTGATGGCGTCTATGAAATGCTGCTATGCTTGGAACATCAGTGGGACAACTGGCGAAGTCTAAACGAACGAGTCTTTCGATGTCAACGGCCGGCTCACGAAGGACCTCTCTCCACGCTTTTGCTATTGGTTCGGAATCTGGATTGCGTGGAACTTCTGAAGATGGGCATAACATTGACGAATCTCCAAGTCACTGGCAAAGCAGTCGTAATCCAGTCTCTTTTCCTCGCAATAGATCTGGAGGATCTCGACAGCAGGTCTGCTTCAAAAGGTCTGGGCTTTTTCGCTGGGTCCCAGTTGTTTGCTTGTGCGATCACGTGAAATTCCTCTTTAAACGACGACCAATGTGATTGGCCGTCCAAAAATGGAGGTTTACCATACCGCCTTACACTTGACAAGTCATTAAGCATTAAATGACATTTTACACTTTCCAATATCAGAAAGGCGTTTCGCTAAATTATCAAATTTGTATGATACATGATTTAACGTCTTATTAATTTTGTTATCAACAGATTCTGTTTCGTTACTGACATCCTTAACAACATAAGATGACCGTCGTGAGACAGGTTAGTTTTACCCTACTGCTGCTTCGCAGAGTAGTGTTCTCCAGACGTATCGTTTTTGGACGGCTGCCATCCGGCTCGGCACGAACCCTCTGGCCTTATGGCTTAGGGTTACGGCTTGGGCTATCCGGATACTCGTGCAGTTATGGCAGGGCGTAGCATCGGATACGTCGGTGGCGGTGTATCCCCATATGCTAGTCCGTATTCGGCCCAGCGGGGCTCTGCACCACTAAGCCACTTAACCGAGGCTCTGAACCTGGTCGATGTGGGCGGCCAGGTCAACCCACCCGAGAGAGTGTCCGACGACTGCCTCCGCCCCGATGCGACGACGGATATTAATATCAGTACTAGCTCTGTCGGCTGTTCTGTTCCGGCGTTCAGTCGGCTTGGGTGAACCTGGTACCGAATTATGCGGTTGAAGCCCTGGGCTCCTCTATTTCTGGGCTTCGCAGCGGCTGGGTCACTAGTACCCTACTACGAGACGTGGAGGCGGTGACTGACCTATGGTCTCGTCTAATATAGAGGTGCTTAACAACATAAGACATTCGTTTATCTGCATCACTCACAACACTGAATATTGAGCAATGATACTGAGCAATGATACTGAGCAATACACTGAGCAATGAATTCGCCTGGAGACAAAACCGCGGCACATGGGCGGCTGATGCTGGCGTATATAAATCGCTCATGCGCTGTCTTTCCACACGTAGATTGTTTAGTGGGAAAAAAAAGCAGCTGATTTATCAAACTTCGATAAAGGTCAAATCGTTATGGCTCAGCGCCTGGAAACGTCGTTTAAGGAAACGGAGCGTTTGGTGGGCTGTTCACGTGCAGTCGTTGTGGGTACGTATCGAAATTGGAGTACGGATGGCGAAACGACCAGTCGCAGGCTAGCGGTTTGTCGCCCGCGGCGCATTGATTCCAGAGAAAGCGCGGAAACTGTCGCGAATTGTTCGCCGTAGCCGAAGGACTACAACGGCCGAAGTCATCCGCAGCTACAACAATGGCGACCCAGACAGTGTGTCTCAACAAACAGTGCAGCGTACACTGCGGCGTGTGGGCCTACGCAACTTGCGGCCACGTCGCGTCCCTGCGCTGACGGCACGTCACCGCAAACCGCCTGCAATGGGCCAAGAAATATCGGGAATTGGACCATAGAGGATTGTAGGAAAATTGTCTGGTTGGACAAATCACGTTTTCTGGTCCATCACATCGACGGGCGAGTGCGAATACGCCGATTTCCAAAGGACATTCTGCATCCCCCTCCCGGGTGTACAGTTGGCCGGAGACAAGGCAGTGGAGGTGGTATTATGGTGTGGGCGATCTTTTTATGGTGCATATTAGGACGTCACATCCCCATCGAATAATCCCTGACGTCTGTGCGCTATGCGAACATCACTGCAGACGAGGTGCACTCCTTCATGTCAACACTGTTCCCGTCAGGTGATGATGATGGCGTGTACCAACAGGATAATGCACCATGTCATAAGGGGCCGAATTGTCAGGAGTGGTTCGAGGAACATTCCGATGAGTTTCAACTCGTTTTGGCCTCCGAATTCACCTGATATGAATCCAATCGAACATTTGTGCTTCCATCTGGAAAAACGAATTCATGCTGCCACGCTACAACCTCGCAATGTAAAGGAATTTCAGGGGAGATCAGTTGGTGCGTGCGAGCCTGTGGGGTACCAGATACCTCATACTACCTATCAGCACCTTGTCGAGTCAATGCCTCTCCGGGGGTTGGCGGTTTTGAGGGCGAAAGGTGGTCCTATTTCCTGTTAAACAAGTGGTCATAATGTAATTAATGGCTCTTCGGTGTATATTACACACCACATCGGATATTTTATCATTAATTCGATTTTTGAAAGCATTAGCAGCATTTCTGAAATGAAAAACTCCAGTTTTGAAGTCAGTTATCTAA
>JJRW01S0009401.1:8476-19879 GCA_001188405.1 Loxosceles reclusa | reverse complement strand
TCAAAACCTGTAAATAAATAGAAGAGAAGGACAGCATTAAAATTCGTATAAATACGCGTAACAACTCAACTGCTAATTCCGTTGGGTTAAGTAAAAGAATATGTGTTTCGAAATTTAGAATGCAGTGTTAAATTATAAGTAAAGTAATTTTTCAGATTAAAAAGAAATCGCAAAATATTTGAAATGCAATAAGGACACTTTAGTTCAGTTTCTATTTCTACAATACCGGTAATGCAATAATAATAATTCTAAATCTTATGAATTTTAAATACCATTTATTTTACTGCGCTTCTAGTTTTCCATGGTATGTGTAAACGAGAACCGAAAGCTGGCTCTACTGATTCTTCATTTTGGGCTTTGTGTCTTTTAGTGCCGCTTATTAAAGTGGGTTTGCACCATAATTTCGTTAACTTTCAATTTTGTTTCTCGAAATGTTTTCGGGATCCTAACGCAGATTTTTATTAAAACGTGGCGTGCGTAGGTGGTGATCTAAGTCAAGTGAGATCAAGTCCATATGCACAAAATTCAATTGCCCACATGAAAATGTTTCCAACAGAAATGGCCAGGTCAGAGACGTGAACAAAATGGGCATATGATTAAAAAATGAAGTTGCCAGCTTAAAACGTTTTTAAGTGGCAAATTATTATTTTAATTTTACTAGCGAGAGAAACTCAATAATTTTGCATTGTATTTGGTGTTTCAAGTCTAGAAACGGCGTTGGAAGAAAAAAATCTTCATTTTCTAAATAAAAATATTACAGAAAAATTATTCTAATCTTATCAAAAGCTACAGAGATACAATGAAACAAATGAGAAAAAAAAAGAACAAAAAAGACAACCTGCAGTTTAAACTATACTTTCTGCATGGTCTCTCCACAACGGATTTCGATTGTAAGCTGCTCAGTTACCTGTCGACGTAGCTTAACCCGTAAACAGAAATGACAGATCTGTAGGTTCGAATCCCGGCGTCGATGATAATGTGACTTTTTTGCGTTTCTCGTCTCACACAAATTAAATCCCGCTGATAATTTTAGTTGTGTATAAAAGACAAATGAAATTCATCGTATAATTAATGTTGAATGAGAAAAATGAATATATACAAAATGAGATGGCAAAATAGACTCTAAAGTAGAAATATAAGAACACCTGAATATAGCTAAACTTCGATTAAATTAAAGCAAATGCCTTTGAGAATATAATGAGCGACAGGGCGTTTGGCTGGAAAGATAATTCACATAGCAAATGTAAAATCTTTGTATGTGCTTATACAGTAAACAAATAAAGCACACATACAAAATCATTTATCCAAATAACTAGTTTTACTCAACAACAATGTTCATTAGTAAGACATTTGTTTGTAGTACGTAGTAGTAGGTTAAAAATTTTAAGTATCTTCGTTTTAATATCTGTCTAACTACTGTAAAATAAGCAATGAACTATAAAGAAATGTTTAAAACCTCGTGATGTTACCACACATGGCAAAGTGCGTATGCATACGCTGAGCGTATTGGTAATACATTACGTTGAATACTAATGAAAATTATTTCTCAAATTTTAGTATTGCGACAGGGTTGTGGATCGTCAGTTAATATTACCATGAGTCGAGTGGGAGTTTGTGCAGTCAGCGTTTTGGAAACGCCATATCAGTTAGAGCACAAGAGCTGTTATTAGCGTCATCTCAAATCCCGCATACTTGGATCTCCAGTCTTCAAGGAAGCAGCAAGTTACTTCACATTGGAGTACTTCTTGTTCTCAAGAGGGTCGAGGCTTTTGATGACAGTACGTTTTGAATTAGTGACAATATGATTACGAGTCTCTTATGGCTGGTAGTATAATCATAAGAGAATGGAGATTTAGTCCAGTATCTATAGAGGTGCCTCTTCTACATTGATGTTACAGGAGTCACCATATTTACCTCAGAGTGAATCAGAGAATCCTACAAAATTTCACTCGGTTACGGTTGGTTAGATCGCGGGAGGGGGAGGGATCCGGCGAGACCTAGGAACGTCAGTCGAAGAACGTAACTGGTAACCACTTCCGGAGCTTCATTGTAATGTCTTTTTTGCAAGTCGATTTCGCGCGACCATGAATAAATAAATTAAAACATATAACATTTGAGGGTAGAAGTAAAATACGCAGATTGACCCGTTTTATACACCTAAACTCTGTTCCCAAATGGCCCTTGTATGGAGCGTGTTGTTCATAAAGGTATTGGTGGATAGCTTTCTGGGGATTTGCATATACCTGACTATTGTTGACTGATTAGTATTAAATAATCTGAATTATCTATAGATATTTATTTGAGTTTAATTGTTTCAAGTGATCGCTAATGTTTTAATCAGATATCGGTAGGGAAGAATCCATTATTTTGTTTCGTTCTCCATAATCGAGTGGCTTTATGATATTTTACATCAGTATCTAATGCTATTTTGCGTAGAGTGTTACAAAATAAATTATTATGTTCGTCTAAACGTGTAGTTAAACATTTCTTTTGTTATTCTATTATAATACTCGGTACAATTGCTAGTGTGAAATAGTATTTGATATACGCCACGTATTTGTGTCTGGATGGTCTTTGGTTTTTAATTAGTTGAGTAAATTTAGAACCGGTGGTGGAGACAGTTTTAGTATTATAAAGGGTGTAATGTACTAATTCCTACCCCTACTAATATCGAGTTAACATGCAGCGCAGCGCGAAACACGGTACTAATATTTATCGATTCCAACCACCACCTGAACAGAAAATGCAGATGAGGAGACGACACAAGCAACGTGGCGCAACGAGCAGATAAAAAACCCCAGAGACGCAAGTTGCGAAGCCTTTTTTATTAGGTCCTCAGCTCTGGCGGTGCTTGACTCTGAAGACGAGAATTCCGGATAGCTACTTCGGTTTAAAATTGAATATTGCGGACAAGCCAAACTGTCCGTACAAATTTTGAGATAAGAAGGTAAAAACAAAACCTTCATTTAAACTTAAGCGTCCAAAGCTCCAAAAGTGAGCAGACGCAATACTAAAAAGTTAGCTCTCGTAATTAGAGAATAAACGAGAAGCAGTTTACTATACACTCGCAAATTAGTGTATTTATAAAATTAAAGCTAGATTCAGCCAACACTTGGTCGACAGCTGGATCAGTTAAGTACTATTTTGTATTATAATATTAAGCCATTATGTTACTTGGCTCATTACAATGCATTTATATTATTATTGCATATTTTTGAATTGTTGCGGAAATTATACTTGTGATTGAAAGTGTCTTCAGTTCTTAGTGCCAGTCTTGCACTAATTGATTTAAATTGTATGCTCGTAAAAATTGTGTTAAAAATAAACAAAGTTGTTTTAACTTCTATCTGGGCTCTGAACTTAATTTTAACTTCGTTAAAATTAGTTAGATTATTTTGGAATTGTGTATATTTGTATTGGGGTTTACTTCGTTCAGCATTGGGATTTAAAAAAGAAGTGTATTTGTGTGAATTACGTAGCAGTGATAAATTGCAAGGATATTTGATAAATTATGTCGAAGCGAAGTTTCTCGACTAAATCACGAAAAGCTACAGAAGCTTACTTTAACGACTGCGATTAAGTGCAGTCAGAAACTTTAGAAATGCTAGATCATGCTCCGCACCCTGAGTTAGCCGGTTTAAACTTTAAAGAGATAGAGATCATTCTTTCAAGGGATTGCAGTCTTTTCAATACAATATGTAGGTTTAGGGTACTAGAACATCTTAACTCATTTAGGGAGGATTGTGAGATTAGAATATGAATCTATACAAGGCTTGACTCAGATTACTACGTAAGTGTTGAGAAAAGAATGGAGTAAATAACTGCGAAAAATGCAGTTTGGCGAATATGTTACCAATATGCTGACCATGTGTGCCCAGCAAAATATGTATCAACATCATGTATTTTCATTACTTTTTTTATGGTTCATTGTTCATGTTTATGGTATGCGCTCATCGTGAAAAAACGATGCACCAGGAAGAAGGTACTGGTATAAATGAAACGGTGGCTAGATTTGAGATTGTGAGATATGCAATTGATTCAATCTGCACGCTCGATCCCTCAATTAATGTCAGCAAGGAGAGGCCTGGAAGCGCAGCCTGCCGCAGTGCATAAGGCTGTCCCAGTGTCTGTGTTGGCTATTCCAACCCATGCACTTGGTTCGTTAGTATGGTTTCGAAGTGTATTATAGAGGATGTTTGGAAGAGAGTGTGGCACAACTGGGACAACATCATAGGGCTTCGAGAAGCGAGATTGGCATTTCGCCACATTGATCTCCATATTAGTCTTACGGATGCGACAGTAGCACTCTCATGGCGGCAGTGGGTAGAAGAGAAAGCATGCACACATGAAACGCAGGATCAGGGAGACCACCATAAAGAGGGAGAACCGGCTGATTGATCCACAGGCGCTGAGAAACCCAACTGTCACGACGGAAGACGTTCAACGAGTAGTGTTACCCTCCCCACATCATCCAGTGAGTGCTTTTACCATTGGCAGGCGGCTGCACGACACATGACTAGAGACACGTTGACCGTTCCGATGACTGTCTTTAACGCCACAGCAACTTTGCCACAGGCTGCAATGTTGTCGTGACTGATTATCATAGAGTCCTGCGGAATGACAGTAGTTAATCTTTAGTAATTTTAGTGATGTGTTCCGCTACTGTGTAGGTTCCTATAACCAATGCATTCGTGTGTGTAAAGAAACGAGCCCAGCCCTAAGATGAACGGTTCGTTGTCACACGTCATACTTCCAGAGGACCTGGTGTCATGGTGTGGGGTGCGATTTTGTACGATGCCGCATCACCTTTAGTCTTTATAACGGGCACTTTGACAGCACAATGGTACCTCCGTAATGTCATATAACCAGTGACACTGCCGTTTGTCAAAGCCCATCACGGACCTCTCTTTCAAAAGGGCAACGCAAACCCGTATACGGCTGCTGTTTCCACGGCTTTCCTGGAGGCCCTGGATATTCTGGCATGACCTTTCGTATCGCCAGACTTGTCCCCAGTCGAAAATGTCTGGTCTGTGATGTTATTTGCCGCGCTATTGTCACTCCACCTTTACCGAAAATCTGAAGTAACTGCGAGGGCATCTTCAAGCTGCATGGGATGGATTACCACAAGGCACCATTAGGAACCTCTACAACTCCATGATGCTGCGCCCGGCAGCTTGTGTTCGCTAACATGGTGGCCCACCCATACTGTGTGCATTACGTTTGTCTGTGCAGCATATCAAGTACATGCCACTTCTACATGTCTCATCCTGTAACCATTTCTTGTTCTCGATAATTGTTTCCTTCCTGGTAAATAGCATTGCAATCCGACATTTTCTTCCGAGTGCAACTTTTTTTTCTTCTTTTTCTTTTACGGTGAGCGTTTATGAGAACCAAGATCAATTTGCTTTTATAGTGTTAATTCCATATAAATAATTTAAAACTATTTATCTTTTAAAAAAGCACTGATTTTGCCTTTTGAACCCGAAAGTATGATGCTCTATCATGTTCTGTTCACATCATGTTTTGTCTCCTTTTCATGAATGGATGTTCTCGACTGGAATTTTCTATAGAAATATTGCCATTAAAGCCGTACATTTAAATAGAAAAAGAAAGTATTCTTGTCCGTCTAACTAACAGCATATGCATCTTCAGAAAGCCGCTTCCCACAACTTAACAATTTCGCTGCAAACGTCAAAATATTGTAAAGAAAAACTACTTTTTATCGAAATCTGGATTAGAATCAACTAATTTGTCATCCTTAGAGCTCCAGGAGTGACTACTTTACCGGTTAAGCTATGCTGACGGGGATTTTCTTTATCTTATTTTGAACACATCTATGGGAGTACATTGCATCCTACCCCACTTGAAAGAGAGGTCAGGGTATCGACCTGACCTCGAGCGGTGGAGCTAACGGTTGGGTCCTTGGCCACTAATGTGAGTTGGTATTCTGGCGCCATTTGTAAAAAAACTTTTGCTTTTTGTCGACGCCGGGCTTTGAACCAACGGATCTGTCATCTCCAGAGCTCCAAAGTGACGGCTTTACCGGTTAAGCTACTCTGACAGGGTTTTTCTGTAGCTTATTTTGAACTCATTTATGGGTGGAAAGTACAAGACAGAAAATAAAATTGACAAACTGTCTACCACCGACAGACAATGAGACGTATTTGCCCTGTTTGAGGTCTAACCAACCATGTTGAGGCGTTGAATGACAAGCATTCGGCTTCAACAGAACAAGGTGGTGGCTATTCATAAAGATAAGTTATATTTGTTTAGTTAAAAAAACTGTTAGTTTTTGAAACACCACTGACGACGTTCACCAAGTGGCCAATTTATTATGGCTACTAAGCAATTTTATGCAAATCGGCTAGCGCGTGAATCTGAGTTCAGTGGATATAAAATGAAGACAGGGGAATGAGTGTCAAGGGAGATGAAATGTAGATCTTTAGACAACATGGATAAAAAAAAACTGTTTGGTGGACTTTGAACGCGGACATTGTGAATATGCGACACTTTGGAGCAAATACGAACGAAACAGTCACTTTTGTTCGATAATTTTAATCTTTTGTTCTAATCAGAGCAGATGCTACACGAGTCACCAGAGAGCGGACCACCAGACAAAAATCCGAGTTCTAACACAAAACATGCTGTCGACACCCGCGACTGGTGATTTAGATTTCAAAGGAACCACAATTATTGGATAGTACAAGACTGCAAGGGGTAAAATGCGGTCTGAGAAATCATGTTTTTAATTACGCAGTGCGTATAGACGCGTACGAATATGGAAAGCACGGCATATATATATTTTGACCCTACGTCTCTGCATACTAGCCAAAGGCAATTCAATGGTTTGGAGAATGTTTTCCTAGCATCTTCGGACCAAGGTGTTTGGAGACTCCAACCTTTACGGAGCGACGTCTTACAACCAAGGGATACTTAGAGTTTCTCACTGACCCAGTACATACATTTTGGCTCATTGTGTACATCCTAACGGAAATGAGTAGTTCCAGCAGGGCAATGTTCCCAATCACACAGTTCGTATTATCCGAAGTGGGTCTGAGCAGAAAGTTGCTGACTTTGCATCGCTTCTTTGCTCCCCCCCTCCCCAATCATTAGATCTAAGTTCAAATTAAACTTTATGGGACAAGGTTGAAAGGGACACCAGGAAGATGGATTCATTGTTGTCCATTTTAACGAAAAGTGAAATGTGCCATCCGCCTCGCTGAGATCCCTTCAGCCTCGGATAAACAGCTCAAAGTCTATATTTAGGAGAATTGTAGTAGTCATTAGTGCGGAATGTAGTTCCACGATGTAGGTGATGATAATAAATTTGCAACTTAGTACATATCCACTATAGAAATGTAAATGCTTCCGTTTGTTTTCTGAGGTTTTTCATGACAGCCGGGCATGAAGCAGCAGCAAGCCAGCAAAGAGCAAAATTAGAAATTAGTAATTTTGTGCATAAGATAACCATTTGTCCCGATATAAAGAAATATTAGCTGCATGATGTGTTATATAATTTCTTTAATCTCTTTCTTTCTTACATCACGCTGGGAAATATTTCTCTTTTAAGAACCAAATCATTCGTTGGATTTCTTCTTCTGCTCTCTTCAAGTGCAGAATACAGACGTCCGTGCAGACGTAGGATTAGAAAGTCGGTTAATGCACAATCACAGAACGGAGAAGAAATAACTTCCGCACTACTGGTAGATAGGATTTTTGCATATCCCAGCAGTATGCATTCTAACAAGCATTTGAAACATACGTCTTGTTAATTATTTCTGCGTTAAACAATTACCGCAAAACTCGCACAAGTAGCAAGAATTAGAAACTCACGTTTGTTCCGAATAAAACCTTATCGTTCCTTCGCTCCCGGGAACAAAAACTGATTCCCTCAGTTATTAGCATGGAGCGATAGTGTCAGCGTACAACGAGGAATAGTAAGAAAAATACTAGAACTAAGTAATTATCGTAATTATTGCCGTGACTCCTGTTATTAAATCGTGCACCCTGACTGCTTATTTCATTAACGGCGATAAATTCTACTCTTAATACAGTTCATAACTCTAAGAAGAAGACGTTAATCAGTTTTAACGCCTATAAACCGATTAGCAAGACGAAAGCGTTAAAAAATCATGGCGGACGAAAGTGAGTTCTAGTTGCCATTAAAGTGAAATCGGAAATGTTTAATTACGATTAAGATTCAGAAACCCATCGTTGGAATCACCTGGAGAAACTCGTTTTTCTTTGCGGATATCTAACAAAGCAAAATACCTTAGAAAGGAAATGGTAAATACACAAGCGAACATTTTGGGAAAATGTCAAAATGCCGCAAGTTCTCTCCTATTGACCCCTCCCCCTCTCTTTCCCGATGGGAGAGCATTTATCTTTCTCATATTTGCTTTAAGTAGCTTATTACGATGTTTGCCGAAACACTTTAGTTTTACCAAATTATGGCTAGGAATAATGCAGAGATTAATGTTCTCTCTATTTCTCTTTTCGTTCGAGATAAGATAAGATTTATGCATGCATTCTTCACGGTTCGGGAGTAGTTAATATTTACTTTTGCACAATTTACAAATAATATGCATAATAAAGGTCGAAAGTTTGCTTATCGCATAGGACGACTTGTTTCTTAGCCACAAAAAAAGCGTAAAATTTATAATTACTTGCGGCAAAAGATGACTTTATTATTTGTTTTTTATTCCTTAGAAAAGAGAAGCGAAATGCCTGCGTTCTGTAGAAGGGGGAGTGGCGAGGGGAAATCCTTTTGAAGTGAAAAAAATGCTTTTGACTATGAATTCGCTAAATTTTGCGTTGTTCGAATTATATTATCATAGCAATGAATATATAATTTTTTTAAGTGAATGTTAGGAAATAACGAAGGAAGGAGCTGAGAATTTCAGAAGACTATTTGCTTAAAAAAATTCTATTTTTGAGAAAAAAAATGATTACCATAAAAGATTATTTCCATAAGAAGCATGAATGCTTTTTTCATGAATGTAATTTATAGTTTATATTTTCATGAAAGTCTTGTTTTATCTTCTTTCCTGCTGCTTATTTTTAATCTCTATTGTGATTTTTTCGAAACAAGTTCTAATTCATTACAGTGAATTTGCACTAGTAAATGTTTGTTTTTAATTAATCAAAAATATATTATTCACTTAACGTGTGAAATAATTTAAGATTCTGGTTTACCTCGTGTGGTACGCGAGCAGCCTGTTTACTCATGGCCATCAATATTCTCTGAAACCCTGAGGTAGCGAACGTGTAAAGCGTCCTTTTTAGTCAAAATAGCATTATTTATAGTATGGAGAAAACACATTTACATAACTCATCTGAACTTTGAGAATTTTGATACTTGGGAATATACAAAGGCTTTAGAGTTTTTCAGGTTGCATGAGAGAATGTTCTCTCAGTCTGTATAATTTTTTTATTGTATAGACAAAGGGGCGTTCTTTCTCTGAACATTGGACAAGCTCTTCAACTTAGATGATAGGTTTGTCACTCTTTCCCTAAACGTATTATCTCTATCTTTATAGGAGTAAGATAGACCCCTTACCATAGCTCAGTAATGAGTCTGGATGGTTTAATCCATGAGGGCTTATCCATACACCCTAACATCTTCCACCTTGTTGGGATTACCATTTTAGTTGCCCCAGTGCAACTGGGCAATCTTCTAATTCATTATTGGATTAGGTAATAAAAGAATATAGCGTTTGTGATAGGTTGAAATTATTATATAATCTATCGCAATCGTCGTACACTTTGGTGTTGTGGCAGGACCTTGGAAATACTTCCAGTGAGGGCAAGTACTTGTTTCACGTCTACTGTATTTCAGCTGCTGAGTTCGTTTTTCCTTCAAAGCAGAATTACTGAGGAGGTGAAAATTCCAACTTTTGTCAGATCTCAGTGAACAAAAAAACTGATTTGACAATAGCACTGACAATCAGAGTGTTAGTGAAAAACTAAGCCATCAGTTCAGCATCTGATATTTTTCCTCACTGAGGATAAATATCAATTTCGGTGGATATCCAATTCACTTAGATTCCCGAGAAAACCAGGTCTCTTTTGCATCTTGTTTGATATAGCTTGTATATCAGGAAATCGCTTTCCAGCAGATGTTTGACACTTGAAGACGTGAACGATGTATACAAAGTTGATTCATCGGGAGGTATTGAAGCGTCCTGGTGGTGATAGAATTTTCGTTTAGAAACATTTTGGTTTTACTAATATAAATATTATTGTACGTTCCTTGGAAATGCAATCACCCCAGCAGCAAAGGCTACTGTGTTGAGGAACCTGGTTTTCGAATCCCGGTCGACGTGAGTGTGTGTGTGTTTTTGTCTTTACCTTGTACATGTTCATCTTGTGTCAGGCACAGCATAATCTTAATATGTCCTTTGTAAAGAAATTTGCCTTTTTATCGACGTCAGGATTCGAACCAAAGTATATGTCTGCTCCGGAGAGACTGATTTACTGGTTAAGCTACTCCGACAGGTATCTGGGCAGCTTATTTTCGAAGTATTTTCGGGAAAGGACCTTACATTCTTCCCCACGTTGAGAGAGAGGCCAGGGTACCTCTGACATTGAGTGGTGGACCTAACAGTTGGAACCTGGGCCATTAGTGTGAGTCCATAAGTTTGGCCGACATTGCAAGAAATCTTGCCTTTTTGTCGACGCCTGTATTCGAGCCAACGGATCTGTCAACTCCAGTATAACCCTTTACGGGTTAAGCTACTCCGAGTGGTATGTCGGCAGTTTATTTTGGAAGTCTTTTCTGTGGAGAACGTTCCACTTTAATCCATAAATATCTAATAATCAGCATCATCATTGGAAGCGCATCGTAAACACCACTTAAAAGAATTTTGATACTTCATGTGAGTTCGTGAAAACATCTCAATGTTTCACATCAATCTTCCAGTTGATGTAGCAACCACTGTGCGTTGTGTATGTTTGTTGGCTTCCTCGCACTTTTGACTTTTTATCACATTTTAATCCATGCATATGAAAAGGGATGAAGTTTGCTTTCTTCAGTAAATGGAATTGTTTAGGAGAGAGAGAGGGAGAAATGGAGGTTATTAAAAAAATCAGAAAGAGCACAGAGGTCCTAAGTTGGAGCTTTGAAGTACACCTTGTGGGCTTACTCAAGAAACAAAAAGTGAATTGACCAGCATTGACGCTTTGTGACCGATGAGACAAATAAGACCTGAAACAATTCAAAAGATCCACAGGAAGATGAAGCTGGTGCCTTCGAAACAGAAGTACGTTATGAGAGGCAGACAGAGAAAGTTATTTCCCACAGAAAGAGCGTTTGCTCTTAAATTGTTGCGTACCATTTTCTTTGTGCGTGAACTTCGACGTTTTGAGTGGGGAATCGTTAACAAAGAATTTTGTTTTCATAAT
>JJRW01S0009395.1:67760-78511 GCA_001188405.1 Loxosceles reclusa | reverse complement strand
ACCCCCTACCCAAAACGAATAAATAAAACAACCCTCAATGTACAGAGTTAACTATGTGCTATACGCATGTGCTATGAGTCAAATATGTTTTCCGGGTCACACGTATCTTCGCATTTTGGCACATTAATTTTCTTCCCAGTTATCTCTCTTCGTTCATCGTTCCGCTCTTCATCACCACCACCTCGTAAATTCTCCAATTCTATTCTATGTTGCTTTCCCTTTCGTTCTGCTCAAATTCCATCCTCTTCATATTTCCTTGATGCATTCTTTCTTTTCGCTTTTCTTCAGCCAGCAATTTCATCATGACTAATTTCATCTTTAGCATCTTGATGTCTACTTCGTGTTGATGCCCATCATCACTGATTTCACCGTCCCTGATTTCGCGTGTAGATTTCTTTGGTGGCACTTTTACTGCGTCTTCGTACTTTCATTTTACTTCAGAATTAGTTCATTTTCTTCCAAAATCCCACCAATGCCACCAATTTTACGTGGTGTCGTGTTTCCTTTTTATTATATGATCTCGTGTTGATCATATATCCAGAACTGCCACCACCGTGGATTTTTGTTTTTGTATCCTGGCTTCACAAGAATATGTAAATCCTAACCAACCTTTCTCTTGCTGGACCCTCGAAGTGTTGTGAAATATCTCAGAGAAACGAGAATACGGACGATATTCTAATACAACCTATTTATTCAAAATTATTTTACAAAGTGTTAAAAAAGAATATTTACGCGTGCTTCTCTCACGAGCACTTGCACAACTGTCCGTGAACTGAAGACTTTTCAAAACAGCGCATTATTGACGATTGGCGCATTTAAAAGTTCGCCAAACCACGCCAATACTTATTGTCTATATCCCTCACTACGTGACATAAAAGTCAACATGAATACCTTTGTCACACAAAAAAACTACGATTTCAAGACAAATTCCCTCATCCAATATATATTGCATTAATTACGGAACAGAATTTCCCTCATCAGACAAATACCATAAAACATCACGAAAAACAAAAACAAAGTGCATAAGAAATAAATAAATTAAAACACATAGAACATTTGTATGCAAGGAAAAATCTACAAAGTCACATCTACTCACAGAGCCCATAAAATTGCGGAACATGAAACCTGTCGCGGTCAAAATATTCATGAAACGGGCTGGAATGCCGCGTCACGGTTTAGACCACCTTCTTTTTCCTATTTATGCTAATGATTTGGAGGAGGGTGTTTCAATCTTATGTTAGCAAATTTGCTGATGATAACCATGATTATGTGGATGGTGAATTCTGAAAGTGTAGAACGTGTCCTTCAGAATGATCTGGACAACCTCCGGGAGTGTGCTAAAAATAAAGTTAGTAAATGTGAAGTACCGTGCTTTGACAGAAAAAAAAAAGGATTTGGCTATCGGTTTTGTTAGCAATTCCTAACTTTCTTAGTTCGGGTATTCTTTCATGAAAAGTACTTTATTTGAGTATTCTTGAAGGTCAAACAAAAGCATAAATAAAAGCAAATCAAAAACGTAAAACGAGCAAAAGCAAGAATAAAACACGATCAAAAAGAAGGCGAAAAGATTTAAGAAATTTATTAGCACGAAGTCCTATAAATATCATGCGTTGCCAAACACAAGGTAAATACGAAACATTAAATGGTTAGGGTGCCTCCGAGACGCCTCGTCACTCCCCATATTCTCCATAAAAGTGAATACATGGCTGCAAATGGTCTCGAAGCAACTGAACACAACGATTTCCAGTAAGTGTATGGTTTAGTTTGACCAGAAGCCACAGTCCATGCCATGAAAAAACTCCCGAGACCATTATAGAACCTCCGTCAACTTGCACAGTATCTTGTTGACAACTTGGGACCATAGCTTCGTGAAGTCTGCGTCAAACTTGAACCCTACCAACAGCAGTGGAACCGTGACTCATCTGACCAAGCTACGTTTCTCCAGTGATCTACCTCCAACTGGTTATGTTCACGAGCCCAAGACAGGCGCAGCTTCCGATGGTCTGTTGTTAGTAAAGGAATTGGAATTGGTCTCCTGCTGCCATATCTGATGAAAACCAAATGTCCCTGCGCTGACCTCATGGACACGTGCCTAGTACCTGACTCATCTATTGTTGCTGTTATTTGACGCAGTTTTGCTTGTCTGTCAGAGCGGACTACTCTACTCAGACGTCGCTGGTCGCGGTCAATAAGTACACGCGGTCGGCCATTGCGTTGCCCATGGTGGAAGGTAACGCATGAAATCAAGTACTTTCGGCACACGTTTCACGCTCTGGGTCAAGGAATGTTGAATTCAGTCAGAATGTCTGAAATGTGTCAGAAATGACGAGTCCAGTGTCAGAAATGGAATTCCCTTGCGTCTAGCTCCAACTAGCATTCCTCGTTCAAAGTCGGTCAATTCTCGTCGTGTAGCCATAATCACGTCAAAAATGTTTCACTGGACTCACTACCGCCTAGCTGAAGCAACGAACAACACACCGCGTATTTATGCGTCTGTTATGGAACGCTACCGCCACCTAGATATTTGCATATTACTGTCTGATGATTTTCGGCACTTCGCTCTAAGTTTCAAAGCAGAGAAAGTAAAATGTAAAATTTTAAGTTAATAAGATTTTTTTCTGTATTTATATCTAGAAAAAATATCTACAATTGCAACATAGATCATAATTTTAGAATCTCTCTAAAGGATTCGAAATTCTTTCAGAAATATTTCTGCCACGGCTAATTCCTTCCTTACATATTTTTACTTCCTTATTATGAAATTCTAAAATGTCTTTCATACAGTCCACCGCCATTAATTTTTCCTTCCTATCTGGTAACCAAATTTATTTTTCCCGCCGAAATGCATCATTCTACATTTCTCAACGTTAAAGACCATGGCCCACTTTTGCACTCATTCCGCTAATTTATCTATATATCGCTTTGGCGTTCTTGGGATTCACCTTCATTGTTTACAATTCGCATGAATCTTAGCGTCATCCGCAAATTTACTAGCAAATGATATGACTCCATCCTCCAAGTCATTCACGTAAATCAGAAATAGAAGGGGTCTCAGTTGTGAGGGTCTCCACTCACAACTTTTTTCCAATCTGAGTAAGTTCCACTTACTACAAAGCATTGCTTCGCATTAGTTAATCAATTGCTTAACCATCTCACTAACATGTCATCCAAACCTACTTTTCTCATTTTTTCTATTGATTTGCTATGAGATACCCTGTCAAAAGCCTCACAAAAATTACCGTTTCCGTTATCTAGTTCTTTTGTAAAAAAGTCATAAAACGCAAAAGATATTTGTAACGCATGACAGTTTATTCCTAAACACGTGCTGAGAATTTTGGATAAGAGATTTAGATTCTAAAAAAGGCCGTTAGTTGTCGTTTAATTATTGCCTCAGCAATCTTCTATTGGACGATAATTCGCTGTTATTTGCCTGTCCCCACCTTTAAAAATACGTAAGAAATTAGACAATTTCTATTCCTCAGGAACTGCACCTGTATTAAACGACTGGGTGAAAATGTTTTGCAATGCTTCCGAGAGTAAATCTGCCACTTCCATTAGAATTCACAGATACATTTCCTCAAGTCCCGGCTCTTATGTGAGTTTGTGTTAGGAGGAGCTTCTTATTGATGAAGGTTGATGAAGGGTTAGATATGTTTGAGAATCGTTTCAGCATGTCGCAGTAATCGGTCTGGTGGCACAGGGTTTCACGACCACACAACTCATATGGTACAGTAGTTCGTTTGTCAAAATATAATGGGTAAGATCTGAGGCTGAAAAAGTTGAGGCGTGGGTCTTGTGTTTGTCGATAAGAGCGATTTTTATAACAAAGAGTTCTTTATGCCGTTATAGCGTGCGTAGCCATACTCATCAAGAGCTAGCAGGATATCAGCACCTCGGCAACAACGTCAGAAATGACAAATTCAGGAAAGTAATTCTTAATATTCCGTTGTTTCTTTAGAAACATTCTGAATTGTGGTATTTTCCAACATTCTTCTAAGAAAATCTCTAAAAATGTTTCTGAAGAGAATAGAAAACAATGCTGTAAAAATAAGAAACGTCGCGCAAATATTCCATTTATTTCGCCAACATTTCCGTAGTTCAAAGTAGTTCGAAATAGCAATAAAACAACGTGGAAACGGGAAATGCACATAAATCTTATGTTTTTAGAAACGCTTCAGAAAACTGTCGAGTTTTCAACAGTTTTAAAACACACAAACAGCAAAAACTTGTAACAACTGGATGCGGCAAACAAGAAGCACATCTAAAAATTGTTAAGTGTTTTGTGGAAAGCAGGAACTCTGGAAATGCTTCTAAATGGAGAGTACCCGATGCGAAATCTCTCTAACAACGAATAGAAACAGAATAACAAAGAGATTTAGGGAAAGAAACCTTAACAGTTCTCCCTTTTTCTTTATATCATGGAAAGAAAGGATAAAAAAAATGGGGGAAAGAACTACACAATTCGACAAAAATTCCCAAAGTATTTCTCAAAATAAACATGTCCCTTTAGTTCAAAAGACTCTGCAACTTACCACTCTAAAGATCTCAATTTTTCTGCGGTTCTACTAATAATCAATAGTGATTAAAACAACAAATCTTGGATACAAAGAGAAACAGACAAAGAGAGAAAGCACCCCTCCCCCCTTTCTATCGATTCGAAAACTATCAGCCGTATGTTTCGGAAACTTTATAAATTGGGCGAAATTAAAGCTCTTTTATAAAACGTGCGTTAATTGCAAAGAGGGAAGGGGGATATTGGAAAGGCCCGGCTATCAAGGAACTCGAACCAAACATTGATCTTTGCATTTGCATATATTAGTCGGAGGATGGGATCTGTGTCTCGAAATCCCATACCTAATTACACATCTAATTTTCATTGCCGAGTGTTACATTGTCCGTAAAAATCATCCAGCAGGACTCCCCTGTTCCTCTTCCCCCCCCCCCCCTGCCGAACTTCTGTACTCTTTTACCCCGCGTGTGCGGACGATTAATTCTGTCTTCGGGAAAACGCGCCCGGGGAAAATAACGGCCGCAGTTATTTCCACTTCCAGTTTCCTTTATTTAAAGAACAATTGACATTCGGATTTTACGTTTTCCATTCCTCCAAGGTTGACGTTTACAGTTCCATTAGCCTATTCAGAATTCCTCTAGTGTTTGCCTTTAATAACAGCAAAGTTCTGTTTATTGCTTGGAGACCGGGTGGAAAGAGAAAGGGGTCCTCGCCAATTTTCGATATCCCAAAGGTGCTTTGTTTTGCAGAGGCGCGTTGCGAAAAAGAATTTTGTTATTCTTGCAGTCATCCAAACAAACAGTGGGCCGCCGTTTTGAAATATTTTAAAGAGGACTTCAATCGAATTGGTGCAGTTTATTTTCTTTGGGAGACATAAAAAGCGAAGAAAATTATTGCGAATTCTAATAAAACACCGGGAATAGCCAGCGTATTGTGCGTTAGAAAGTGAATAATTACAACTACTGACAAATAGTAATTATGTGTGTGTGTACTTCATCATTTTACGTAACTTATAACTTACTAACTGGCCGATTATATATATATATATATATATATATATATATATATCAGCAGTAGCAGATGCGTGATAAAAATAAGACATTTGGAAAAAGACATGAAAATGAATATGGAATAAAGGTTTAAATGGATGGAATCGGATTGGATCAAAAAATTCCTAAGTGGTAATAGCGACTTCTCCGCAGGGGACCAGTCACCACACTTGCTAAGCTGCTTTTCTTGACTCAGGCAATTAAGCCATTTTGGCGTAATTCCTACATTTGGAATCTGGTATGCCGGCAGCATCAAACACTGAATGTTCCCGACAATAGATCTACAGAAAGACTGCTGACTACAAAAATCATTAAATCTCTTTTCAAACTCACTTCGCAACACAACTAGTTTTGTTGCTTATTCTTCAGAAGGCGAATTGTTGGACTCAGAAAAGTATTGAAAATAAGTTAAATCTTTTTTTGCGAGTTGTCCCTTCCTCCCACACACACACACAAAGTTTGAGATGCGTTACATAAGCTTCGATACGATCAAACAGAACGCGTACCAGATGATTTTCGCATTCTAGCCGCCTGTTTAGGTCATTCATATGCAAGAAAATGTCGGTGAGAAAGGCAAAGCCTGGCATCCGTTTCGAATGATTGGACTTTTTCTCAATCAGCTTCCCCATTGCTTTGCACGAACTGCTCTATTTTGATCAAGCAGTCAAAGAACTATTTTAACAATTTTCTCTCTCTTCTCAGCTAACGCATATCACTACCGTAAACCGCGTTTCTGTGATCCGTTTCTCATTTCTTGGACAGACACTCTTCGAATTGACGATGGTTCAGTCCTCTTGCAATAAATAAAGTTGACGAAACCCGTAAGAACTTTCATGACATTCTCAGAGACAATAGCTTTGCGCAAAAACCTCCTGATGTATTAAACAACGGTTATGGGCAAAATATTTTCATTCTAATTCCGGCTGTTTCCATAGGAGCAACGCAACAACATCTTCCTTATTTTCCACCATAGCAGGAGCACTATCAGTTACCACACCCCGAAGGTTGGTTAAATTGAGATCGAAACGCCAGAGGGTTTTCTTTCCAGATTAAAGAATATCAAGGGCTTTTCTCGTTCCCTTCATAGGTACGAGAGTTGTCGGTTCTTCTGTCATATAGAATTGTTAGTAAATGAAAGATAGCTATTATAGGGGAAGGCTTTACTCACTGGTCGGGATGTGAGAAAGCAGAGGCGCAACGTTTCAACCGCCCACTACGGTCTTCATCATCAGTCAATTGGTTGAAGTTGAAAACAGAGTGCGTTGTCTGTATGCTGATCGTACCAGGAGGGTATTTTCCCCTGTGAGAAGTCCGCTGGCAGATATCACACGAGGGCTCAATTCCGGATGAGGGGGCGGTACGAGGTGGGAAGGTGCTTTCATCGATTTATGATATTGTTTTTAGCATTGTGGGATTTCCACGACTAAAAGAGAGGCGACAGCTACGGCTGCGGGATGTGACTACAAATCACATCGGCGGCATCGAGATATATGGATCGTGGTGTAATGTTGCACAGTGCTGAACGAGTTGGGACCTAATGGATCTGTTCCGGATTCCATGGGAATGTTCTTTCAGGTGTGTGGGAACAAACCTTTTTGTTTCACGGATACATGGGATTCTGTACGTAACACCCGATGAATCTTCTTTCGGGACCAGATCTTTTACTTTCATAAGCATGTTGCGGAGCGTGCGCAAGAAGTTTGTAATAGTCTTTGATGCGCACATGTCATTGAATCCTTGATATCGTTTCCGACACCAGCTCAACGTATAGGATGATGTCTTTAACATTGATTTCCCTTTCGGCATTCTGTGAAATGGTGGTGTTTGAGATGCCGCAGTTACCATGTATGAAATGTTTCGGGTAACCGTTTTCTCTAAGGTTCTTTTTAGCATCTCGAAACGTGTCGTTTTGGGGAATTTCAGTGCTGCAAATGGACGCAGCACTGCGATGTGAGGTCTGGACCAAAGTAACATATGCCTATGGTCTGGACCAAAGTAACATATTGATATGTATATTAGTATATAAGATGTAATGCGAGCAGTATTATCGTTGTAAAGTCCATTGTCAAAGCTGTACCTTGCTTAGTCTACCCTTCCAGCACGGAGATTCTAATCCATATCCCTTATTTCTCAAATGAAGTCCATATGCGTAGCTTAAGTGCCGAAACAAACTACTTTTCTTTCATCCAATCGTTTTGCATATGAATATATGGAATGATGATGAGATGTAGAGTAGAGGAGAGCTAAAGAGGAATATGTGCGATATGCGATATAGAGAATAAGAGATGTAGAGATAAGATGGAGAGAATATGAGATGTAGAGGTAAGATGGAGAGAATATGAGATGTAGAGAATAAGAGGAATATGAGATGTGTACAGAAAATTAACTCAGGAGTTCACGAGTACTCTATTTTTCCATTTCGAAAGCGGTTGAAGAACATGAATTAAGCTTCAGTGAAATCATTATAAAGTTCTTGATTGGCTTGTAATGATTTAACTCTCCCTTCCTTTATTTTACTAACCGCGATGCGACACAAAATAACTTCCTTACGACGCCTTCACTCGATAAAAAGAGATAAGATAAGGGAAGCAACGTCATGTGAAGGTTGCTAAGCAAATTATAAATAAGTAACGCTCACTTGAAGTATATAGACCACATTCCACTTACCGCAGATATGCTATTCAGCGACTTTTTGTGTCCAGAGCCTGTTTCATGGTTCTAGAACCATAAACTTCATATCGTCTTTAAATTGAAGCGGTGCGAACAACATTTTCTGCAAGGTAGTATTAATCGCTAAGATTAGTGTCCTTTTAGGACAGTCTATTTTAATTGACATAGAGCTGGATAAAATCGCTAATTCTAACTTACGTTCATTTATTCATTAAGTTATTGACTTTGAAATTGATTATTTTTGTGTTGTTTAAAAGCAACTAGTTTGGAATTGGAAACATGATATAATTATGTCAGCAAAACGCTCATGCAAGTCGAAATCTATTCGAGCAGCAGAATCTTTACTTACTGAACACGAAGGTGTTCAAACTTTGGATTTAACTTCGGATGTGATGCCCGTGTCTCATACGTTTTCTGCCGGTGCATCAAACCAGGGCATTACAGGCTTTGAAAACACCTCCAAGAAATTATAAATCTCTCTATGAGCTGTCCCATTTCACCACTTGAATCTGTGAAGTAGAATTTTGTGATTTGTCTACACAAAAATGAACTGTTTAAGTACTCACAATGAGAGTGCTGTCGTGCCTTTTGCAAATAAGATTCAAAATCACTCGAGCAATATGCGGACTTAAATCTTCATCGTGTTGTATAAAATTGTGAGATGTAGCGGCGATTAAACAGGAGGTTCCCGAGTGCTGCATTTTGTCATTCACAAAGGCGTTAAGACATAAATTGTGTATATAATGAGATGTCGATGGGCTTCCTGATATTGCCCGTGTGATTACTTCCTAAAAGTGATGATATCTATAAAGTAGACATTTGTTATGTATAGTTTAGACAAAACAATGAATTTTTGTCGTGTCCGTTTGCAAATGAGATTTGAAATCACAGACAATATTCAAATTTACATCCTTATTCAGGAAGTGTATATTGTTATCAAGAACACCGCTTTCCTAGTATAAGGCTTGGTCTTTTAAGCTGAAAGCGGTCATCCCGGTTGTAGCTGTTTAAGGAGAATGGGATGAGTTATTCTGATTGTCTACATTATTGTTAAAGTTGTAGGATCGATCTCGAATGAACATTGTGAGCGTATATATTCTAAGATCACCTATAATCGGAGTGTTTTTGATAAACCAAGATGAATCTGCTTTGAATTTAGTTTTGGTATCTGTTAATACATTCGAGTTGAGATTTTGCAACGTTGCCCGAAATAGTGCTTCCATAGCAGATTCCATAGCAGCCAGGTCTGATGATAGATTTATAGATGATGAGTTTACATTTCCTAGGTTTCCTTCTCTGGTGAGTTTTGGTTGGTTTATTGGCTCATCATGATTAATATTTTGTATTGTTAAGTGTTAATGAATATTTATTTGAAAGTCATTCTGAGAGATTTTCCTACTGTAAAAAGTTGCTTATTCATCTTAGTGTTTATGACTTTCTCATTTTAACTGTTTATAACTCGCGGGGCATTTTGCATTAACTGTAAGTATTAGCTTAGAACATTTTTCCTTGTGTAAGTAAATGTGAAGTCTTTGAAAATTTATTTCTAGATTTTTCAAAATGGAATCATTTCTAGACAGCGAGTTTGAAGAAATAGTATATGATTTATTGACAGTGATGATTGAGTGTAATATGAGAGGGCTAAGGAATTGTGGTACATGGGCTACTGAACTCTATCATGCTTTGCGTAAAACAAAACCGAATTTCAATGTTGACTCACGAAAGATATAAAAGTCGTATTTAGCAAAATTAGATGCTGCTACATACTCATTAGCTAAGTGTTGCCATGGTGGGCGATTGCCTGTTGCTGACGGTTTTCATTTTGAGTAATGTCGTGTAACTTAACGTTTTCCTGTGTCACAAGCACCAAATCTGTCGCGTACCCCTCCTTTATTTCTTGCACGTTACTGTACACGCAGCTTATTGTTTGTTGTGTAAGACACGCGTTAAGCCGTTTCGTTGTGTTCCAGTAAGGCGACTCTAAGGGACGCCTTACTGTCTGCAATACCCGAATAATGAATACTAAAATAATGTATAAATGAAATACCTTAGTTTTGAAAATAAAAGTAGCATTTAATGCCACTTTTATTTTCAAAACTAAGAGGACTGCCTCGCAACGTTATTCTCTTTGGTTCGGCACCCCTCTAAATAATATTCTCGCGATTAAACTCTATCTCACTTGTAGAGTTTGTGAGACAGAGTGAGAGATATATGCACACATATATAGGTAAATAAGTAAACACATAAAATAACCGTAATATGCTCGTGAATACCTAAAACCTCCAGACTGCCCGTAAGTTTATCCAATTTATCCTTATTCTACAAACAACGTACCCTACTGGCCCAGAGAGAAATGATATAGACATTAAATGTTCATCTTACCATGAACGAAGCTTGTCTTTATATAGTGTCATGCCCAGGCGTAGAATTGTAGCTGCATATAGCTCACAGTTTCTCCAAGCGATTTTTCACGGATGCCTCTCACAGAACAGCACTGTAACTTAGCGCTTTCATCCAACTCT
>JJRW01S0009380.1:57337-68290 GCA_001188405.1 Loxosceles reclusa | reverse complement strand
GCTCTCCCATGACTTTTGTCACTTCAGTGTATATCCCAGAGAAAAATATCAAGCGGATTTAGGTCCGGTGAGTCGGGATAGTGATTTGGGTATTCTAAGACTATGACATTTGTCCTGAATGTCGAAAAAATGTTAGCAGAAACAGCTCATGCTGTGTGAGGAGGCGCTCCATCCTGTTGGAACCAATAATCGACAACCATACATAATTCATGAATCTTCGGCAAACCAGTTTTATCAAATTTCTTTATTAAATGGATGGTTGCACTCGGAGATTACTTTCGCCGGTTCTCGAATGCTGTGGACCACTTGCGGAGCAATTTTGTGACGTTTTTGCCCACTTTATAGTAATTTTTCACGAGGAAAATCCGGTCCTCGATGGAATATTGCTATTCACACGACGTAGTTCGAATAAAACCAAACGCCGTCTATCGTTTACCTTTTACAGGGCGATATCGCTGGCGGACCAGCAGCGCCCCCACACAACGTCCGCGCGCACAATTCAGCTTTCAGTTGTGTCTAAACAATAATTGTCACCCGGCGCATAACGAGCTACAATTCGCCGAATTCTTCACATTTAACCCCTTCATTAACCCACCCATGCACAAGCTTGTTTCGATCGCTGCAAAATCGGAAGAAATATCTCAAAATGAAAATCATGTTTTCACAACTTTTCAAGAATTACTTTAAATCGATAATTTTTATGGCGCAAGGTTTTATGGCTTGTTTTTTAGGGTGCAAGGACCTATTAAGATCATGCTATGCGAGAAAAGAGATGACCATCAAGACAAAGACAAGCACACACACACATACTCATGCCGGCTGGAACTCGAACCCAGCCTCCTCAGTACAGTAGCCCGTCACTGGTACCACTGCACCACTGGTTAGTTGATTGGTTATTCAGAGCATAATGGCAGGAGGACCTGTAATGCCATACTGTGCCACTGCGCCACGGGAGTGGCTTATTTTCAGTTGAAAAGAGTAGGAGAAAGGGAGAATTATTTTATTATTACTCTCTATTATTATCATTATTAAATGAACACACAAATGCTTATGAAATCAATTTCACCTAAGAAAAAAAAAATTAAGTATAACTTTAAGTTAGAAGTTTGTGAGGCTCCCCCACCCAAAAAGATATATATAATAAGCTTACCAGATACCCGTCGGCGTAGCTTAATTGGGTAAGCAGTCACTTCGGAGCTGACCGATCCAGGTTCCGAGTCCTGGCGTCGGCAAAGGGCGTTTATTATATAATTATAATAGTGTGTAGTAGATTTTGGTTGGTTATTTGAGGTTTAGTGGCACAAGGGCCTATAAAGGCCGTGATGTGCCAAACACAAGGTGATTACAGAACGCAGTATGGCCCGGGAACCTCAGGGACGCCACGTCATTCCCCGCACTCACCAAAAGGTGATCTCCTGAGGGTAGTAGATTTTGGACCGTTTCTACGATACAAATTAACGCTCCAGTATAAGCTGAAAATGTGACGAAAGGCGATTGGTTTGGTTATTTAGAATTTAATGGCGCAAGGGCCTGCATGGCCATGCTGTGCCAAAACACAAATAATAACCAAACACTAAATGGCTCGGAAACGGCACGTTGCTTCCCGTACTCACCAAAAAGTTCAGCTTCTGAGGGACTGAAGAAAAGTGAACCGGGTTGGATAGCACTGGTGTCCGCGCACCCTGAGATCGGTTTTATCGGGGAAGATGACAATCCAAAAATTCGTTCTCTACCAGCATTTTCCGTATTTGGTTGCGTCTTTTCGGTCACTTTATGGGGATCTTAGTTTTCTTTTCGGCAGTAAAGCGAATTTGGATTACTTACATAGCGTTAATTTGCATAGGAGCATAACTTTCTGAACAATCCAATAATATAAGAAGCGGCGCCGGGCTTTGAAAATCAGTGGGAGTGCTCTTAACCCACAGTCTACAAGCGTGGGTCTGGAATATCCCGCAGGCTTAGCGGGGGGTCCTACTCCGGGGAAAAGTTTGAAAATTCACCCTCCTGAAAATGCAGTTGTATGCGTCTTCGAAAGAACAACACTTGACGATAAATATAAACTACTGTTTCATTAGGTGTTTCTTTATTTTCTTTCAAGTGATGAATGTGTACAAAAGATAACTCGCATAAAAGAGATGCAGTTACAGTTGTTTTCATTTTAAAATCATTTCCAGAATACGACGAAAGATTGGAATTTCCTCTCACGGTTTTTCGTTTTTTTCTCTTCCCTTTTTTCTGGGGTGCTCGTGTACCCGAGTACGCCCGGAATCGGCGCCCCTAAATATAAATAGTCCCATCATAAAAACATACGCTGTCACATGGTATGTGTCTTTAAAATATGAGACACAGAAGCATAAAAGTAAAAAGACCAAACAGTTATATAAATAAACCACTTTATTACTTTTACAATGCAGGGCATTCCAACAGGAACTCCGAGCACAAAATTATCACAGGAACTGCTGCAGATAGTGTGGAGAAACAAAGGAAGGTAGAAACAAAAGACATTAATATATATTGTATCACGTCAGAAATGGTCAGCTCGTACAATTCACTAACTGCAACAGCACATAATCAACGGCAGCTATCCTATATTTATCTCTAAGTCAGTTATACTTAGAATATTCCACACAATTATACATACATAGTTCCTATATGTCTCGCAGAGGATCACTAGAAAATGAGCTTGCAGGACTTTTTTATCATCAGTATCAGCTGCGGTGTGATCACGACTATTCTTTTCCCTGGTGTGTGCTGGTATTCTTTATTAATTCTCTGGTGTGCACGATTTTTAGATGAGGCTTGGCACGGTTTCTGATTCACATCGTCGATTCAACTTGTTCAGAGCACAGGATTAAAAACGCAAAAATTTCGTAGGTGGTGTTTTACTACTAAACTAGGTCCAGAAAAATGATTCCGTAACAACTGAAATATGTTGTAAACACTTTTCTTTGACACCACATCGTATACTATCTACACAATGCATTTTCTTAAAATAAATTCTTTAAAACAATTGGGTTTGGGCAATGCCTGCGTTCATAGAGGAAAAGTGAAAAAATCATCATACAAGTATCTCGGTAAAGCTCGCTGATTTGAATGTTTATATTTTCGGGTTCAGAGGCACAGGCACAAAACAAAATCATCAAATGCTGGCAGATTCTAATATACTGGATCAAGGAGCTATAGTAGGGGTCAAAAGTAAAAACAAGTTCCAACAACAGCGGTCGAATGTACAATATACAAGGGATTAACGTTTAAACATCTTCAACAACATACGGTTACTGAAACAACGCTGTACATTGAAATCATACTTGAAGAATATTTACACCGAATTTCTTAATTTCGTCACGGTTGAAACCTGTGAGTGACACGTCTTCATAAATAAACCCTGAACACAAAAGTAAGTTAAGCTGTGGAAGAAAGACATACAGGGTGTATAATAAAGCACCTCACAAAAGCAAAAACACTGTCCGATTTGTGTAAAGTGAAGACAATGGCACATGTGATCCTCGTAGGGCAAACACCTAGTGAATTGAGAAATTGATAATATTTCCGGTCTATTGTGACACCCCATATATATGAATGAAGACAAAAATAGTTGGAGACATGCAAAGAATTGTTAAACGTTCAGTCAACAATATATTAAATAAGTTCCATCGAGTACTCCATTGTCAAATGATGAGCGCAAGTATATAGAATTCCATTATGTAGCGTTCCTCCCGGTTGTCATTAAGGGACCGTGGAATGGGCCAGATGGACGTTTTGCAAATGACTAGCTCGACCGCCATTATGGAATACGGGCCCAGGCCGTCAGGAATGTGTGCATCTGACCCCGACCTCGTCACTTGTCCCACGTCCCGCGACGCTGAATACCGGTGGACAGTAGGAAAGAGGAAAAGGTGCCCATGTCCTCAATGCGGCTGGTGTCACAGACATCGCTTCATCACAGAGCACAGAAGAGTCATCAGGCCCGCTTGATGGCAGTTGATCTGACCAGTGCGGACCTGAAGTATCCACCTGTGTCAAGGGGGAGCCGCTTTGTACAACGTCCGGATGGGCAACTTCTAGCTGGGGCATCCCCGCCGGCACCGGAGAGCAGGAGGCAGCAGCGTGCTGTGGGATGCGGAGAGGCCAACGATCGCTGTCTTTCAAAAGGTGGCGCTTATACGGACTTCGGACACCGCGATGGGGGTCGTGATCGAAACTGGCTTCGTCGATGCACTCGTAGATGTGCTCGCTGCTGAGTCGGCCTTCCGCAGGGCGCTGGGAAGACGCCAAAAGGTCCAAGAAGGCCAAATCCCGTTCGTCGCTTTGCTGCCATCCGGTTCGCCACGAGGAATACCAGTTTTCATCCACAGGGCTCTCACGTGACCAGTTCTTCGGCGTGGCAGTAGATGGGAGACCTAGAGAAAAATAAAAACGATTAAACGAAAACTCAAAGCACTAAACATCTCAAAAATCGCGGAACACTTAATTAGAAAATATACTATTTTAATTGAAACAGGAGGCACTGTTGAAAAAATTGCATAACTTCCCACTTACACGTCTAACACGTCCCAAATTTAAATGGATACACCCAATGCTGGGATTTAAACGCGTCTCTTTTAATTCCTTAAGAGAGTTATTTATTTTTTTTTCTGTCCACCATTGTTGCTTTTAGCGATTGTTTCGCCTACAATTTTTATAATACTTAACACCAGTTTCAAGTCACTGATGGATCCATGCTAAGGATCACATGGCGAAGCAATGGTTTATGGTAACCGTAACTTTATTTACATAAAATTGTTGTTCAATGCACATAGTTACCCCACCGTATTTAATCGCAAATTACGTCAGTCCAAATGAATCACAGAGTTAAAACACGTCGCTTTTCAAATTCTCGTAGTCCACCGAGCCAGACAGAAGCGACTTATGGCCTGTGTCGTGACAGCTTCGTTTTTGGTCGGCTGCCTCTATGGCTGGACATGAGCGTAAACTTTGAGGCACCAAAACTAAGAACGTTCCATGTTCGAGGCATCCTTGTAGGTAAGTGAAGTGAGAAGTATCTCTTTTACTCTTTCCTTTTAGCATCGAATGTCCATTACAAAACTGGCCGCTTCTTTTTTTTTCCTGACGGTGTGATGGGTGGTTTTGTTGTGACGGGTGGTAGTATTGCTAGTGGTTCAACCAATATGAGGCGTATAGAAAAAACAGACGAAACTCGAAACCTAACTTTTGAGGAGTTGCAACAGAAGAATAGCAGACGGTAAAAGAGGTGCTTGGGGCCTCGGCTTGGGTTATCAGGGGCATTAATACAGTTATGACTCCTCTATGGGAATCTCTGGACTCAGGTGCCAGATGCACTAAGTGTTGAGTCATTGGACAAGGCTCAGAGATAAGATACTCCTTACGACTGTTAAATACTTATTCCCAAGACTCCGTACTATTACGCTGTCTTGTCGAATGGTTCTGCGAATATCTGGATGCGATCATGGATGGCTACGTAACCATATTATCTACAAGGGAGTCCCTAAAGCAGACAGCCTACCCAAAGTACGGCTGTAAAGAAATTATGGTCTCGTATGACGAGGGCGTGTTTGTGTTCATTAAAAACAATCCCCGATTCGAATCCGGTGTAAAATCTTTATCCCCTTTTGGTGGCCGTAGACACCAAGTAAAGAGATGACTAGGCCTCTGAAGCTGCGGTAGAAACGCGAATTTTCAAATTACCTTCACTGTGTAAATGACTGACAAGAAACTGTTTCGTTATTCTATTTATATTAAATTTTTAAAATAGAAAAAAACTTTTGTTCCAAGTGCTCTGTGTCATATGAAACCAACGGAAAGGTCAGAATGAAATCGTTGCTGAACTCCCGAATACACTAAATAAGCTATTTCGTTCCGATTAGCGCATGGGGGTAGGATTTCCCAATTCCAAGGTCGTTATCACTGTCGGAATTGTCATACGCTAAATAGACGTCCTTGATAATTGCGGATGACAGAACGTCACCATAAAAGCAAACAGCAGTTATTTGTTAACCTAGTAGCCATGTTCCAGATAATAATCAGTTCGGCCATAAACTCAGGATTTACACGAAGTTCCTGGCTCACATAACTTCGATAGCTTTCTACCTGACAGCGGATTTATTGCAGCGGCGCGTGTCAGAGCACTCCCAGCGAAAGTTATGCGTCATCGGGTATAGATGACATGGGACCTTCTCCCATCGTGGGACGCCGGACTAAAGCTCACTCAATTACATCGAACGCCTTGATTAATCACCGAAAGGTTAAGCCGTAAGGGTACGCTGACCAGGTAATAAATTCGACCTGTAGTATGTTCGCCCTAACCTAGGGAGCGGCTTTTCCCAAATGAATTATGTTTGCATTGCCTCCTGGTTTCCTCTCTCCCTCTTTTTTTTTTTTCCTTCCTTCCTTATACCCCCACTCCCCTCCTTACCAAGTCCTTATACAGATCTAACCCATTGGCAAGTGTTGACAAATGATGCACAGCTCCGAAGCGAAATTGAATGTTTCCAGTGAAATATTTCGGGAGAAGCTAATTTGTCTTTTTACGAGCCCCCTTTTTCTTTTCTTCGGCGCTTTTAGTTATAATGATTCGTTTGCTTCATTAGTGGCAGTAGTAGTTAATGACTTACCTAGTGTGGCAGAGGTCGGGGTGGTGGAAATGGTGGGGTCCGGCTGGGGGTCCGTGGTTGAACTCCAACTCGGGGGTTGTGACTGAAACGAAAACACAGACTTAAAAAGGCATGAAGCACATGAAAATTCTACTGTGAAATGCAGGAATGCTCGTGAGTATATCGCAAATAGTACTTAATAAAAATAAATAATAAATGACAAATATTCGAATTAAGGATAAAATGCATTCCCGCTGTATAACTGGATGCAAATATATACAGTGTGTTCCAAATGCGTAGCTGAATTTCGTAAGGACATAATTTCCTGATCATCTTAATGAAACACTGTGCCCGGAAGGCAGAGGAAGTTTATTATCAATTAAACTCGCTTGACTTATTTTAACATGAGATTACTTCAAAGCAAGGGCGTCGAGAGGGGGCAAGAAATACGCTGCCAGGGATCAAGGGGCTAGCCGCGCAAGTTTTTGGCACTTTTCACAGTATACACTACTCTACAGAGAAAATGCAAGACGAGTAGATTGAGATGTAAATTTACATATAGTCAAAGAATTAAGATCTAAAAAAGCGATCTTAATGTCAATGTTTTAATGCACTACAACGATAGGATAGACGGAGTAATCAACAGGAGATAAGTCCACTTCTTTGGGCGAAACAAACAGCAACCGTGTGAGGTACAAATTCAATCAGCGTTCCGGATAGTGTATTGAGGTATCGACGACTAAGCCTTCCACTTCCAATTCTCGACAGTTCGTCATCACTCCGAAGTTGTGGCGGAGCAGTCAGTCTATAAAGCACGAGACAACTCGTGATTATACGCCGTATCTGTCTCACAAGAAACTTTAGACGGCAGCCCACAAGGGGGACCTAATTATGTAAGGGTTCTTCCTGGGGAGAATCCTTCGGCACTGTTTACCACCGCCAACGAAACCACGTCCCGGGCAGCGGGCGAAACAAAACCACCGGGGGAAGTTCAACCTATCACGGGCTCTTTGGTTCTTAGTCTAAGCTACCGTAGAACCTTACTCAAGCTTCAGACTTTGAATCATCATTTCCTGTGAAGACTGGGGGGTACTGACGGACGTCACTTCCTGCCGAAACCTAGCAATCGAAATGGCGCCTCGTGGCGGCATTCCGATTGCAACCAGGACGGCCCATCCTCACCAAGGGACTAATTCCCCTAGACTCTTTCGCCTGCCGGTTGCGGAGCTTCCAGACGGAAGAGAGTGGAGTCTAAAAATGTTGCCAGTTCCACTAGCTCGTGCCTTGCATTCAGAATTTTAATTTCGATCGACGGATTCGCCCTAGAGCTAAGGTCCCGTGTCACCACTGCAGTATGTCGGCATTCCGGTGGATAGTGTTCGAGCATCACCACACTCATTGGCACATAAACATGCCGTAGATTGGTGATGTTTCGTCTTATGTAAATAGGCAGGAAACCTGTCTGTTTGTTTGTTATTTGAAGTTTAATAGTACAAGGGCCTGTAAGGGCCACGCTGTGCCAAACACATGGTGACTAAGGAACTCTATATGGCTCAGGCACCACACACTCCCCGTGCTCACCAAAATGTGAGCCCATGAGGGGAAAATTAATAAGGATGCCAACAGAACGCGGTGTTCCCAGGTGATCACTCTCCCCAGTAGCGACCGCGCCCGATGCTGCTTAACTTCGATGATCAGACGAGAACCGATACTTTCAGCATGGTATGACCGTTGGTTGGGGCGGAAACCTCCCACGGTTAGTTTAAGATCTGCATTGCAAAGTAACCTAGTACGACGTTGCTCCCATTTTTGGGACGATTTCATGGGATGGGGGTAAAATGGCCAGAATCTGAGACATCGAAGCGTCTTCGCCATTCCTTCATCGTTTTCCAGGCGAGCTGTTTCTTCTATAATGAGCTACTAGTAGGGAGTTCCAAGTTATAGCGTTCGAGCGGGGACCAGTCTTCTCTAGCTTGTCGGCTAACTCGTTGTCCGGGGTCCCGCAGTGACGCGCACCCAGAGCAGTTCGACAGGACGAGTACTTCGCTCCGAATACATCGCCCATCAAGTCCCCAGACCAGCGGAATCAATCTGTTCAGTGTCTCAATAGCACTGAGTACCGACACACTGTTGGAGAGGATCCGTATTCCCGTATTCGGCGGCAAGCGCCCACCAAGTTTACCGCTTTCTGCAGAGCCGTTGACTCTGCTTGAAAGACGGTCGCCTCACCATTTAGCCCAAATTTCAGGGAGCGCACAAAGTTCCTTTCTTTAAGCACGCAGAATGAGCCGCCACAATGTTTTCCTCTTTAGATCCTTGGAGCCATCGGTAAAAATTTCATACCACTCATCCAGCTGCTCCCCGGCAGTACAACGACAGTTCGGGAGATCTGCTGGATGTATTTGCCAGGGTTCGACCTCTGGTTCTTGGAGCGCTCCCATGCTCTTGACATGGATGTGACATTTTCGCCCACCGAAAGAAGGCGGCCTCCTGGGAGACCACCAAGTCGCACAAGGCGTCGCTCGAGACTATCCTAAAGGCTTGGCACATACGGAGCGCACAGACTCCGTATTCGGATGAATGCTGACCTTGCCTATTCGGACGTTGCCCACCGCCTTCCACCATAAACCATCATTCGCTCTAAGCACGTTTGTATGCCGATCAAAGACTGAGCCTCCCATCCTAAAAGAGTGCCGAAGCCTGCTTAAAAATTTCCCACGTACGACAACTATCTCTTGGGTCTTAGGAACGCTTAACCGCACACCGTGTGCCATACTCCATTCTAGTACTTTTTTCCCAGAACCTCACTTACCCTCCGTCGCAGTTTCGCAGATATGTCTGCTGAAACAACCAACGTAAAGTCATCGGCTCAGGCCTGTATAGCACCCACTTGGGAGATCGAGTGCCAGCGCGCTATTTGCCATCAAATTCCAGAGAACAGGACTAAGTCAGGAGTCCTGCGGGATCCCCCGTTCTAGCCTCCTCATTGGCACAACTTCAAGGGCGGCCAATAAAGTCCCACAGATGCTCGATCATAAATATGGAGACCGTGCTAACCAAGGAAGCATCTGGATAGGTTCCTTGGTCAGGACGGTCTGCTGATGTTCACTGCGTGTGGTCGCGAGTTTCCTTGCTGAGGAACAACATGTTATAATTTCTGGAAGGTAAGTTAGTGCAACTGGCTGCAACACACCTCATCCGCGCATCGACGTTCCGCCACTGTTCGTTGTAATGTTCACCCACAAAGGACTTCAATATAAGTTACCCAGATACTCGTTGGCGTAGCTTAGATGGGAAAGAAGTCGCTCCGGAGCTGAACTTTCCGGGTTCGGATCCCGGCGTCGATAAATTTTCTTTAAATCGTCTGATGCGAACTAGACCGGTTATTGATGCTGATGTCACCCCCAAGCCGTGATGCCACGTTGTCGAGCAGGATGACGTTCCATAATCGCCGCAGCATTGGATCTGTCGCCTCCAGACTCGAACTGGGTGACTGTCATTCGAAAAACAGGAACGATATTCGACACTAAACACTACCCTGTACAATTTATTACACAAAGAAAACTCGGTCCCGACGACAATGGAATCTTTCATGTCGGTGGGTTGATGTCAAAGGCAGTGTTTATAATGGACAGCTTGATTGCCAAACGCTTTTGACTAATCTCCGAGAAACCGTTCTCGCTAATATTGGAACATCCAATGTTCCTTGCACACTTTGAAGAATGTCGACAGTAACGGATTGTGGGACCTCCACTGCATGCTTTCGGATGCGTCGATCCAACCGTTCTGGCGTTCGCCCAAGATGCACCTACAACCCCTACGATGATCGACATTCCCGTTTTCAATTCATCTACTTCAAATCCTATGCACGTGTTTCAACTGCAATACGACGAAAAGACCAACCAGCAGCACATAGGCCTACCATGGTGCTCTTCGTGAAATCTTCAATTTGTCTTCAGGCATCTCAAAGGTCTCCTAGGCATCTCTATAACTACACGTTTATTCTGAAAGGAAAAAACAGCTCAAAAGACGGGTTTTCGTTGACTGTAAAACATGACGTCTGCTCAATTGACGCTTCCTTCCCTTTTATCTCGCTGACTAATCACGTGACCGATTTGAACTTCAGAGTATTAGCATTCCTTGCAGTTTGCATACTGATAGGACGTATTCCTTACAGTTTTCATACTGTACTGATAGGACGTATTCCTTGCAGTTTCATACTGTACTGATAGGACGTATTCCTTGCATGAGATACGTTTTCCTTGCAGTTTGCATACTGATAGGACGGTGTCTTATTGGTGTTAACAGCTTCTCTGTTGAGTAGCGTATATCACAGCTAAGG
>JJRW01S0009327.1:18424-28440 GCA_001188405.1 Loxosceles reclusa | reverse complement strand
AATAAATTGCAATTATTCAGTTCTTCACGGTAATCACTTAATCAATAATTCTTAAATAATTTTCCAGCTAATGAGGACATAGTAATTTACAGAAACAAGCATCGCGCAATATTTTTGCATTTTCTGATAGTTTCCTTTTGCTCTGTGGTTGGTTTCAACTTGTGGCCGTTGATCGATGAATCTCCGGATCGATGGACAAACTTCGGGTAATGCTTAAATAATTTACTATGGGTTTCAAGCAATAGAGTTCAATTCAGAAGTGCATATTTTGGATTACAGCTTGCAAAGGGATATTCAGCTTCCCCGACTAGCCCAGCATTAGGGGAGAAACCTGCATCTGAAATGTGCACACTGGGCGTGTCTAAAACAAATCCTTACTTCGTTTTCTTCTAGAAGCTTGGCAACTACCCCTGAAATTCCTGAACTACGCTTGAAACCCTTCCAGAACAAAAAACAATCAAAGTCCAAATAAAATTAGGTAGAACTTAACCAGAAGTTCTTCACTAGACTGGTTTCCATAAATCAAGGAACAAAGCGAAAAAACGTGATACCAGTAAAAATATACAACCGAGTTGGATGAACTTTGTTTTGGGCCTCTTTATGGCACTATACAGAGTAAACAAAGTTGAACTGACGTAAAGAAAACCTTTACTTCATGTCGACGCTGGGTAACGAACCCGGAACATTCACCTCTGGAGGAGCCGTTTTTACCGGTTAAGCTACGCCGACGCTGTCTCAGAAGCTTATATTTGATGTCTTTTGTGGGTGGGGGGGGGCATTACACTGAACCGAAAAACATACTTACAACTCGTGGCGTGAGGCAAAACATAAAAAATACAAATTTCAGATGTACAGATGGAATAGGAAAATTACCTCAGTATGGATTGTGGTTTCCACAAACAGAAATACCAAGACAGACATCAGTGTTCCATCCTGTTAATGATGCTGTCACCGATCTCCATAGGCGGAGCAAATACTATTGTTGTCGTAAAGCTTCCCCTAGAACTTGGAGGCTACACACTTCCTCCTGTTGAGCGTGGTTTAATGTCACACATAATGCCGGTCGTCTGTCATACTGGCCTCCTTCGCGTAGTCTGCGGCGTACCGTAGAGGCTGGTACCATCCATCCTGTCGCTTCAGCAAGCACAAATCTCAGGAAAATACAAGTACATTTTCGGTAATGTCGAGCACGTTGCCGGACATATTGCAAATACAAATACAAAATAAAAGTCAGCAACAGGCAAAAGACCACCATGGCTGACCATGTCTAAAACCCGTAAAATTGAGGTGACCTTATCCGTTGTCATATGCATATTATATACATATCAGACATCTAACGTTGCCGTTGTCCTTGACCTACATGGGCTGTACCTTCTTGAAGGTAATTGTATAATTAGAAACTGCTGCCACAAGCAGGTGAATTCTATAATGCCCTTATGTGAAGTTCCGGCTAACTGAGAGTTTTGAGCATGAGATTCGAGCACTATATTTGCATTTAAGTCAAAAGTTTGAACACCTTCGTGTTCCGTAAGTAAATTTTCTGCTACTCGAATGGATTTCGACCTGAACGAACATTTAGCAGACTTAATTCAATTATATTTCCAATTCAGTATCACGAGAGTTTTAACCCAACACAAGAATAATCAATTCTAAAGTACATAACTTAATGAATAAATGAACGTAAATATAAATTAGCAAACTTGCTAAATAGAACAGGAGAAATGAAATGAAAGTCAAAAGCAACTTATTTATTGCTCACTTAAACACAATACAAGAAAATTAACTAACTTACACTTAAAAAAGTATAATTGCACAAATTGCAATAATTCAATAACTTTGTAAATACCTAAAATCTGAATATTCAATGTAGTACTATTGTACTAAAAGGACCTCAATTTAAAGAAACTTCAGTTTCTTTTAATTAACACTTAAATCGTAATCAGTTAAGTTTGGCCTTTTTATAAATATAGCTTAAATAAACTTTAATTTCTACTTATCTGACAATGAACAGGCGTTTACCCAACACACAGATTAGTTGGCCTTTTCGTCGTAATTATGCAAACACGTAATACAAGAAGGCCCTTGAAAATAATATGTTCCGGCTCTATGTCAAATTTAACTTTACATCACACAAGAGCACTAATTTTAGTGCTTAACTTTGTGTCCTACAAAATTGAATCAAACCGTTAAAGTCAAAAACGGTATAACTCGTAACAATATAAGTACGTGCACGAGACTAAGAAAAACTCGCTCGGCACGCAAAATCAAAGTCGCAGAACAGCGTATCTGTCGCGAGGGAAATATCATCTCTCGCTTCAAGTGAACGTTGCTTGTTTTTATGGTTTACTTGGCAACCGTCAAGTGAAGCTGCGTCTCCCTTATCTCTTCTCGTCCTAGTGAAAGCGTCGTAAGGAAGTTACCTGTGTTTCGCGTCACGGTTAGCAGCCATTTGGCAACGTCTGCCTGTGTTTAGCCTGCTTTAAATCTTCCTATTGTGTGACAACCGTAATTCTACTGTGTAAAAAAAATCTTTACTTCATGTCGACTCCGGGAATCGAACCCGGAACGTTCTACTCCGGAGAGCCGCTTTTAACCAGTTAAGCTGCGCCGAGTGAGGATTTCTGTGCTTGTTTTTAAGTCTCGTGGGTGGGCATTACAATCGGTAGATGATGTCTCGATGTGATGCTTGCAAAATGCCTATCTCGGATTCTTGAAGTCGACCTTTTCATCTGACAGCTGCTCTTTATCGCTCTTCTGCATAAATGGCGGCCAACGCCACGCATTTCCATGTCAGACGCCGCTGTTGCCTGTCTTTCCCGTAATTTTTGCCAAATTGTGCAGTTTGAACGATTTTCGTAAAATTATCATGTTTTGTCATTTTGTTGCTTAACTTATGAAAACCAGTGTATATATAGAAAATGGCCATAAGACTAAAAGAGCAATACGAGCCAAACTTCTTTTCTTATTGAAGGTTAGAAACTCACCATGAGTTTCAAGCGTAGTTCCAAAGCTTCTAGAATGAAACGCAGTGATTTTTTTTAGGTGCACCCAGTGTGCACATTTCAGATGCAAGTTCTGCCTCTCATGCTGAGTTAGCAGGGACCACTGGGTAGACTCTCAGCGACCGTTGGTTGTTGGGGTCCATCACGTCAGGCAAACCTTGGCCACGCAGCTCGTGGATGGAGAAGGATGTGAGGTTTCCCCTACAACAGACAAAGACAATAAGCTCACAGGTACCTGTAGTCGTAGTTCAGTTGGTAGAGCAGTCTCTCTGGAGCTGACAGATCCGGTTCAATTCCCTGGTGCAACAAAAGGCGGTTATTAAAATCTATCCGATAGCTTAGTCACAATGGGAGAGAATTTCATTTGGTATTGAAGCTGCAGTACACGATCGGATATACTAAATGTTTTTCTTCTCCCGTCCGGGCTCTCACCGAGGTCTGTAGTTCGGTGCACCACCGCGCTACGGATCTGCCATTCCTAGAGCTCCAGTGAGGCCGCTTTAACCGATTAAGCTACGCCGAAGCTGTAACTCTGGGCTTATTTTGAAGTCTTTTGTGGGTGGACATCACAACAATCACAAGCAAAATTACTGAGCTGTCTGATAAGTATAGATAAAATGTATACAGTGTTGACAGAATGTAAATAATTTTTGACTCTCGATTCCTTGCAAAATATGTTACAGCCCAGAAACAAAAACTAAAACTAAATAAAATAAACCTATCTCAAATTGCCATGGAGAAAGTTCATAGATCTATCGTCTGATTTGTGTGCGTGTGGTGTAGTCGTTAGCGCGGTCGGATGGCAAACAGCAGACTCCGGTTTGATCCCAGGTGAGGACAGAAAAACAATATCTCTAAGCGTGCACGACAGTTCTAATACACGGTGAAATTCTTTCCCAATTCAAAAGTGTCTAAGTACGAATTATGGCTTGTGGAAAATACAGACGTAATGCTTTATGCAAAAACGCTCCAAAACTGTGAAAACAAGTAAAACACACTAAACGATCCTTTTTCGAAAGGAGAAATTCAATTAAGAGTGCATAAAGTCAACAATAGTTATATGAAAAGTGTTATGATACAGAAAAATTGCTCGTAAATGATTTAGTTATGCGACTTTCTGGTAAATTATTAAGGTACAGCAAAGTTAGTATTTTATGTTTAAAACGATCAATTATAACCTTTTTACAGACCTAACAACGTTCCACACCAGAAACGATATTTATCCAAACAGAACAGACAAATTGCTCATTCCATCTTATTATAGGACTTTCGTGACCTATGGAACATTATATAGACTTGGGCCAAGATTATGGAACGACATCCCTTTCCAGGTCTGAAATGCTAGATCATTAAGTATATTTATAAGAATGTTCAAAGTCTATCTGGTTAACATGACGACTTAGCGTCATTAATTGGTTTTATGTATTATGTTACAGAATGTTAATTATAGCGTCCTTAGTTAGTATGTTACTTATTAAACAATGTATTTTATTTTATATTAATTTTTGATTGATTATTGATTGTATTTTTTATTCACGAAACTAGGGAGGCCTGGGCTTGTCGGGTCTCTGCGAGGACCTATCCTAGGTCTCCCCCAGGTGATATGGAATCATAAATTGTCTGTATAGCTACTTTAAGATGTCAAGTTATTATATTTCAAAATGAAAAAATCAGTATATTTAATTTCTGTACATTATTCCAGGGAAAAATGTTTATTTATTTATTTAGTGAGACACTAATATAGAAATTTAACTTTGTGTCACAATAATAGACTTTGAATTCTCTGCTCTGTGTATACATATTGGCGGGCACGATGACAGCTTTCAATTGAATTAGTTCAAAGAGCTGAATTCAAAGAGCTAATTCAAAATTCGATATCCGAACTGTATTGAAAGTAATATTGGCAGTTGTATAGATTAGAAACAGCTTCGAATTATATATTAATCTATATTAGCCAGTGTTTTCCGACGTACACCTTTAGCCCATTGGCTGAACATTGGTTTTGTATGCAAAATGGTTTCGGTTCGAGCCACGTTGTCCCGGTAAAGCGTTCTTCTTACACTGGGGAACTTAACATAATGGTACCCACGGGTGAGGCCTCGATGACCATTTCGGCCTTCGCTTCCACAGCCATGGACTGCAAACTCAGCCAGTAGTTCCCGTTTTGGTCCAACGGGGGAACACGCTGATGGGGATTGCAGGAACATCATTCATCAAAGACTTAGGCGGTGTGTCACCAAAAGAGGCGACGATACCTCAATAGTGACATGAATCGAGAAACAAAGTAAATAAGTGACGAATAAGGAAAGAACGGACTCAGAAAGGTAGCATGGCACATCATTCCTGGAATCATCCAATGTTATGTGACAAACTTTCCTGTGGGAAAGTGAGGGGATTTCCGTCCCCCAATTTACCTGCGGCAATTATCTGAGAATCGGTAAGTGAAATTCATAGTAATCGACCCGAGTGGCTCTCAGAGAATCCCCGGAAAACCCTGAAATGTGGAGTTCAGCTTTCGGCGCGAAACCCTCTCCAGTGTGATAGGGGCGTAACGACCTGGAACACAAATACAAAATCCCAAATTATGTGTCACTTTTATTTGAGATCATGAACAATACAAAAAATCTATACCTAAGTGTTAATTTGCACTTTAAATCAAATGACAAAATAATTGCAACAAATTCAAATACGTTGTAAATTACAAGTCAAAGAATCAATGCAGTACTATTTGTACTTAAGTCACCTTAAATCTTTACGAAACTTATTCGTTATTAAGTTTCCTAGATTTATTTAAATCCTAAGTTTGTCACCTGAAAGGCCTTTTAAAATGTCTTGATAAATTTAAATTACTTATCTGGAAAGATCCGCAATTAATATTACGACCACAGAATCGGCTTTATACCATAAACAGCAGTCACGAGGTCTTCCATCAAGTCGCAGGTGTGAAGAATCAAAATTCCAAGAAGACACTTGAAGGTACATAAATATACCATCTTTTCCGGTACGAAAGCAATATTTAATTTCACACAAGATACAATTGCACTAGTAATAGTGCTTATAACACTACGGTCGCTGAATTAAACTTCTATAACACCGTTTAAGTCAATTCGACGTGAGCGAAAGTGCCAGAGCCGAAAACGCAGGGCTATACACGCGGAATAACCAGAGTAGTGAAAAATTACAATACGAGCACAGAGGGTCTGAAATTGTGTTTTAAATGTTATATCTTGAACATGTTTCAAATGTTATTTCATGAGCATTTTATAACTACACAGAGTATTAATTTTTTAGAGCAGAAGTTTCCTTTGACGTCTCGTCTTTGTTATCTCTTTTGAAAACGGATGTTGGTGGGAGGAAAATTCATTAATTGACAGGAACGTGTAACTGCTATTTTTGTATAATGGCTAAAGAAAGCTCTTTCCACGCTCGGGAGCCCGTGTTCTATTCACGACTAAGTCTTAACGGCACTTTCTTTTTCAAAACTAAATAGATGCCAAAAATACCTAGTTGACATCGTTCTCAATATGTGGCGCTATTTTAAAAAATCCCGCTCAACAGCGAGAATAGCGGAATCTCCAAAATGGCGGTCAGTGGATCCGGGGGTAGCCAAGATGGAACCCGATGGAGCCCGAACGAACCAAGATTGCGTCTCGGGGCGGGAAAGGGGGTAGGAAGGTACCCTCCATTCTGGAGGGTCCGAAGGATCCCTAATGTTATTCCTATGGGGACCCTCTGTGGTCGAGCGATAAATTTCTCACTACTAACTAGAATCACCAGAATCCTGTAACGTGTCTTGAGCATTGCCTTTTATCTGTTGCCACTCAATTCATCTAATGGCGTGGCGTCCAAGCTATTTGTTTTTCGTCGAGTGGAGGCGAGTACGGATGTTACTTTTTGCGCTTGTGGTTAGTGAATGTTAAAGAGGGAAGAGAAAGGTTAAATCATTACATGGTAGTCCGGTTCTTCCACTGAAGACCTGGCGATCATATACAACGATTACTAAATCCGTTTCGATAAAGTATTTTCTAAGCCATCATTGCAACAAAGATACTGCATACTTCATGGCTGCAATTTTATTGACCCGGCAACTACAGGACACAATGCTGTCATTTTCCGAAAAACTGAACTTTGAAGAAAAAGTTGTCAGAGTCCGAGCTCGTCTTTTTAAGACACTCTTATAGCGACCCTACCTCCTTGCCAGATGACACAATCATAGCCACCACCTAGTCACGTGCTGTAAGGTTCTCCCTACAAAAGACTTCGATAATAAGTTGCAGGGATACATGTTGGCGTAGCCTAATCGGGAAAGCAGTAACTACGGAGCTAGTAGATCCGTGGGTCGAGTTCTGGCGTTGAGAAAAAGGCAGCTTTCTTTACAAATGGCACCCGAACAGGAACTCACACTAGTGTCTAAAGACGCAACCGTTAGGTCCACCACTTGATGTCAGGTCGGTGCCCTGATCTCTCTCTCAACGTGGGGGAGGATGTAGGGCTCACGAAAGACTTCGATAATGAGCTACTCAGATACACATCGGTGTAACTTAATTGGAAAAGAAGTCACTCCAGAGATGACAGACCCATGATTTCATGTCGTGGCGTCGACAAAAAGTGCAGTTTTGTTCTCAGCGCATCTCACTCTGCAACACAAGAGATCATCCACAGACAAACCACGCGGAATTTCCACATTTGGATCGGATGTAAGCAGTCGTTGTCGTACGGAAACTACAATTCCCGTTCTGGATCTACAATTTCCGTTCTCTCATCAGGATATGAAACAAGTTTTCGACATTATCAACTTCGTTGATCCACATAGCGAATTTACATATGGACCGCGCCATACGACTCCATTTCATTCCTTAATGTTATTATTACCCTTCAAGCAAGGAAGTGTAATACAAACATTTTACTGTGTTATTACTTCCCTATGCAAGATCCCATAATCTGTTGCAACAAAATCTGTCAGCTTTTCAGTTGTATGTAAATCGCATAAGCTGTGATGAACTCCTGAAATAAATATTATCTTATTGTGCAGAATAATCTCTGTAAACCTATTTTCTGTGTGCATCGCCACTTTCACGAGAGCAGTTCAGGAATTTTTTATATTAAAAAAAGGCCTTCTTTTTTCACGTGTTACCCCTGTTGGTTTCACCGTTTGAATATGAATTAAGACTCCACTTTTTAAATTGCTCTTAAGAAAAATTTTTTAATTTAAGATTTGCTTCTTATAGTAGCGGTAGAGAGGTGTGAAGAAGCAGCATCTCATAATTTGTGGAGCGAGAAAATTTCACCAATTATGGCATATTCACTTGAAAGCATCTGCTAAGCTAGCACTAACCAGGAGTGGAAACGAATCTGAGATAGTATTTTGAAATTGAGAATGTTCAGGAACTGAAAAGTACAGAAAAAAACGACCATGTTCAATTTTATTACAAACGTCAACTTCGTATATATTACTACTACCACGTGCGCGAAAATGTTTGCCAAAATATCTAAATAACCTAAAATTAATGCGTCTTTGGAATTTATAAATTATTTTTCTGGATAACTTATCACACTATGTGCTATTGAAATCCACATAATAATCTACAATGAATATCAACAACTGCATGGAATGCAATTTTCCAAATAAACAAGTAATTAAATTTGCTTGATTTTTTTTGTGCAAATGTGTTTCGTGCTGATCTTTTTTCTATTGCTATTACATAAGTCTAGTCCTGATTTTTCCTCTTGTGACTTATGTTTTCTTTATCCAAGCAGATTGGCAGAAAATATTCCACAACACTCCGTATCGTTTACCATGAGCTTCTCATACCCGTTAAACAATGGATAGCAAACATTGAGAGTACATACTTTTTCATGGAAGTAGAAATGGCGTATCTTGCAATACTTTCGCCGAAGTGCTTTCCGCCAGTTTTCTTTCAGTGCTTCTTTTGTTCTCAATTGTATCGTGACCGCCTTTAAGAAGAAATAAAGAAAAAAACCAGGATTCATGATCTTTTTCTATGGTTACAAAGGGAAGTACATGTTGTTCTTACTGCATTCTGCAGGCTCAATATGTCGTTCGCTTTCTGTGCTTTTGTTTTCAATAGCCGTTCTTTGCCAAAAACACAAACTATTTCTAAAAGACGGTGTATACTGATATACTGTGTTTTGTCACTGGTTGATTTTCTCTCATCATTGGTTGCTCTTTGTTGCATTGTTTCACTGACCTCTTTAAGAAGTACAAAAATATAAGAGGTTCAAATTGTTGTTTCCAACGCAAACAACAATATATGCGAGTGAGGCACATGGTTTATATAATGGTCGACCCTACCAGAGGTGGGATTCCACAAACCACGCCTCCTGAGTCCGGAGAAAGATGCTCTCGCCCCTAAGATACACCGGCAGTACATGGAACTTTACCCTCAAAGAGCAAGTAATTGCATACAGTTTGCGTCGGTCCACATTCGGCTCGAATAATATTCAAATTCGCTTCATCTGAGACACAAAAGTGCAACCATTAAAGAAATGCGTTTATATAGAAAAGTTTAATGTATCCAAAAGGTCTAATGATTCATAGTACCTGAGATACGTAAATATTAACCAGTAGAGGAATACATCGTAAAGAAAAACTTTACTTTTTGACGACGCTGGTTTCGAACCTACGGATCTACCATTCTCAGAGCTCCAGATAAACCGCTTTAACCGATTAAGCTACACCGACTCTTGTCTGTAGAAGCTTATTTCGAAGTCTTTGTGGGTGGACATTACAACATGAATATAGAAAAATTTAATGTATCCAAAAAATCTAATGATTCGTAGCATCTAAGACACGTGGACATTAACCATCAAAGGAATGTATTAATGTCTAATCATTTAAGAGAAAAGACCTGAGGAACTCTCTCTCTCTGTCTCTCTCTCTCTCTCTCTCTGTCAGAAAGCGCAGTGGTCTTAAACACGGTGAACTTACCATTCAAAATAAACAATTCAGATAAGAATAAAAAAAACAATTCCGCACCTATATTTTGCCAACAC
>JJRW01S0009325.1:16661-28137 GCA_001188405.1 Loxosceles reclusa | reverse complement strand
GATTGAACTAATTAATTGTATTGATTGTATTTAGCGTATTGCATGGATTGTGTGAAAAATCATTGTGCACTTTGAAATTGTTTAAGCAATTACAACGAAAGACGTGACGTCCACGCCCAGGTTTCATTGCATTTTCCTTACCGGTGACGTAGCGTTGGCATCCTCAATGTTTCTCAAGTGACGTCACATTGAAAGCACTCTACGTACTGGGAACTACGCCGAACTCAGGACTTTGCCAAGTTGATCGTATTTACTGCCACCGTGTATATATTTAGTTAATCTACTTGTTCCAGATTGTGAGATAACTCCTTATAACAACTGAATCCAATTTTAAGGCACTGGGGTCCCAGTACTTTACAGAGCACATTGCAAAGCGTGTCTTGACCCTGTGGACAAATAATATTTTTGGTATGTTCATATTGACATTTATGTCTGTTATAAACGAACGAACTTCTTCTTCGCCTTCTCTAAACAACTCATTGTCCGATTGTGTTTGGCATAACGCATTCGGACACACTCTTTTGCAGAGTTAAAGAGTCATATACCGCATATTAATATGCCGTTTTGCCATGTTTTGCAACAATCACAGCATGCACTCTCCTGTAGACATACTAACAGCTTTTGAAACGTTTCTGCAGGAATTATCTTTTGTTCCCATTCGAGAGGTGAAGTGAGTTAGCGAATAATTTTTGCGCACTAATTCATCGTAAATGTGCTCACTGGGACCCAAATTTTCAAACCATGTCCACTGAGAATTTATTTTCTGGATGGAACAGTCACTTTCCTGCTACAGAGAAAACCATTTCGTGAACCGTTGTCAGGCTGCTGAAGGTGCAGAATTCTCAAGCTGAAGGTGTGCAATTTTCCGTCACAACTCCAATCAATTGTATACCTGCAACAGCCATACCTGCATAACGATTATTTCAGCAAAGCAAAGCGACACCTCCTTTAAGGTGCATGATTTGATTATATGCTTTTCCAGATAGAAAGCGATTTTTTTTATTACCCATCACTTGTAACTTTACGAATAGCTTATGTGTGCAATTGCGAATTCTACAAAATATTTGAGGTCTACTGTAACATACGATTTTCTTTATTTAGCATATCATTACCACGAAAAACCGTAATTATTGTAATGCTGTTTTTCATGGAAATACACCAATAATATGCTTGCTTTCCATCAACAAATGCTATCAATATCTTCCCAGAGTTCATAAGATATTAAAATATGAATGTATTTGTTTTAATCCTCTTGGCACAAATATAGTTCCTCCCGCAGCTAGCTTCTCTCTTCCTGCAGTTCGGAGAATTTTGCATACACACACATTCAGTGAAAATAAAATTATTCTCCTCATTCGCATTACCATCTTCTGACCACTTGGAGCAAATCTGACACTGAACCAGGGTTCTTTCATTACTAACATTTTCACGTGTTTTAACCATGCTTCCTTCTGTGTACAAAAGGAAACAAAAGAACAAAAGCCCAAAAGAGCAAACAAAAGAACAAAAGCCCAAAAGAGCAAACAAAAGAACAAAAGTCCAAAAGAGCAAATAAAAGAACAAAAGCCCAAAAGAGCAAATAAAAGAACAAAAGCTCAAAGGAGCAAACAAAAGGAAAAAAAGCGAACAGAAGAAGTTCCATACTTGATTGAAGACTGTTACCAGATGTAGTACAATGATTCACCTCTCGGGAAAACGTTTGATTTACTACGGGGCAGAAAAAGGCGACCGTCCATTAGAATGCATTATACACCCGACGCATATACATGCATCATACATCCGATGATTAGCAACAGATAAACGTTGCATCCGCGTCTGCATGAGTCCCTCTCCGCGTGCCCAAAATTGCTTCGTTATGGAACGTCACGTGTCCAGTTTTTCGCGTGTGCTACTGTTGAAGCGATCTTGTACGATAGTTGGTTTTCCCTTTTAATCTTTCAAACAACGATTTCAACGTAGCCGTATGTGGATGGCCCCTTGTGGCTAATTATGTTGCTTATTATGGCAAGGCCCCCATGAACTATATACCAACATGATAACATGATAATGCCCAGAAACATACGACTTGTGTGTCTCTGGATTGTTTACTATCACTTTCAACTCTTTCTCCGTCATCATAGAACTTTCGAGTTCGAGCATCATTGAATTTTACACCAGAGCAGAGATGGTACAAGGATTGGCGAAAGCTGTCACAAGATGACATCAGGGTTAATTCTGATTCCTCACCGCACAGTATGATGCATCATACATCGCGAGTGGCGGTAGTTTCACTACAAGTCAGTGCAACTGCTCGTCATGTCCGCAGTCTTTGATTCTCTAATCAGTTTCTTATCTGAGTATGTCTAGTCCACATAACTTATTTTAGCGAAAGGGGATATCCCTTCCTAGTATTGTGTTGTTAGCGTCAAAACTTTCACGCATATTTATTTTTAAAGATTTTCTGGAATATTCTTAAGTGGAGAATTTTCCTCACATGGCGAGATTATCATAAAATATGGTAGAACATATTTTTGAGAAATATAGTACTCGCCTTATTCGAAACATTGTGACTTACTAGAATTTCATCTCCATGGGTTTTCAGACTTCTCGATGTTTGAAAAGTCGAGACGGTTAATCAAAATATAGTTCCGGCTTATGTGTAACTGCTTTTTTTTTTCGTTCTTTATTTATGCGTAAAGAAAGTGAAACACTCTCCATAATACAACTCTGACCCGAAATTCTTGCTACAGAAAATATTCTGCTGCATACGAGATGAGGCAAACGTCTCACCAGCTTATGTTGTTTGCAATTCAAAAATCCAGTTTTCGAAATGGTGTCACCCAGGACTACCTCCGTTGTGAACTTTGATTTTTTTCCCACATTCTTGAAGATTCTTCACTAGAATAATTTCATACCGAAAACAACACTTTAGAATTTGAATAATGCCTGTTTTCAATTTTGTTATTTTGTGGTACTGGTTATAAATGCATATCATTTGGTGGAATTTTCTATTTTTTAGCTTTGTTTCTAAGAGAAAATGCGCAGTGAGGAAGCGAGACGAAGTGAAATTACAGGTTTGCCCTGTTATATGCCTCAGTTGATAACGTAGGGTGGATGACATTGAATTTGCAAGTATAATTCAGTGATAGACATTGTAAAAAAATGTGTTCGTTTGTCGACGTCGGGATTCGAACCAACGGATCTGTCATCTCTAGAGTGACTGCTTTACAGGTTAAACTACGCCGACAATTATAGGGAAAATTTAATTTCGAAGTCTTTTCTGTGGAGAATCTTACTTCTTCCCCCACTTGAGATTGAACTCACCTCACTGATTTGACCTCAAGTAGTTGGGTCCTTAGCCACTAGTGTGATCACATACGTTCGGACCCCATTGTAAAGAAATGTTTCACTTTTGTCTACCTGGGGATTCGAATCTACGGATCTGTCATCTCTGTAATGACCGCTTAAACGGTCAACCTACATCGAGAGGTTATCTGGAAAGCTTAATTTCAAAGTCTCTTGTGGGAGAGAACCTTAAAACAGAGACATCAGAATCAATCAGCAAAGTTGCTGACGGACATTTAACAGAAATCCAAATTCTTATCCATAATGACGATAGTTTCCAAACATAATGTAGTAAGACATTTTACGAAAATATTTTTAATTAGTTTAGTAACTCGACAATTCATTGACAAATAATGTGCGTATTATAGAAGTGACTTAAACATCATGGAATGAAAAGCAAAAGACAGACAGGAAATGTTAAACATTAAATGTGAAAATTACAAAACCAAATAAGAAAACGCAATTTACTTAAATTGAAACAATAACTTCTGTTACTGTTTTGAGGAACCATCATTTGCAAAGTTCCGCATTTTTCCATTGGTTTTTCGACGCGAGTGAATAAAATAGAATGGGGAATACTCAAGTTCAAATCTGTATCTCACAAGTTTCGGTTTTTGGGCCACTGCATTTTCTAATTTATGTAAATGATTTACAGGCGGGTTGTCTTCCATTTCTAAGCATATTTACTTATGCTCCCAATTATGAGTATCTCTAATTCTCAGAGTAAACTTCAGACCCTTCAGAAGGATTTGGACTGTTTAACTGTTTGAGTCAACAAATGGGTAATGAACTTGATTGTTAAAAAATTCAAAGTACTCCATTTTTGGTAGAGATAATCTTGGATTTTATTATCAGTTAGGAGATAAAATACATACAGCGGCGAGTTCCATCGAATAATTCAGAGTAATTATTGACTTGAGAGGACTTTGAATTTAGAACTTAATGCCTCACGGCTTCAAATACAGTTAACAGATTGATTGAGTTTCTAAAACGTCACCTTATTTGTCATGAAAGAGAAGTCATGTGTCCCCTGTGCAGTTCGATTATTCGGTCTAATCTTGACTATGGCCTTTAGTTTCGGATGCAGTACGTCATGGAGGATATCAACTGCTGAAACAGAGTTCAGAGGACGGCTACAAGAGTCATCCACGGAATTTGGTGCATGGATGATGCAAGTAGATTGAAGAAAATAAATCTGATCAGTTTCAAAGAAAGACGAATAAGGACAAATTTGATACATACTTATAAAATGGTGCTCGTATTTGACAATATGGATAAGGGGAATTTTAAAAGAAATATATGCTGGATTCCCGGTGTCACTGCATGAAACTAAGAAGAGAAGAAAACCAAACTGTTACGGAAGTATGCATTTTTCCCAAATAGAGTGCTGAATAAGTGCAATCTCTTGGGATCTGTGGTTTAAGCTTGGTCGGAAGAGGTTTCGGAAGACTACTGGAAAGAGGGGTAATAAGACTGATTGATAATAAGATCTGATTTTCTGGGTTTGTCCACCCCCCTCCCGAAAGGCTTGACTATGGGACGTTTTGCTCCACGAATATTTATTTATGTTTGTTTTATTATGTTTATTTTTTGTTTGCGTTTAGTTTATTGGTTATCTTGATATGTGGAATATATTGTAAAGAAATATTTTACTTTTTCTCGACGTCAGGATTCAAACTAACGGATCTGCCCTTTCCAGAGGTCCAGAGCGGCCCCTTTAAGCGATTAAGATACGCCGACGGAGTATTTCTGTCGCTTATTTTGAAGTCATTTGTGGGTGGACATTACATACTACCCCACATGAAAGAAAGATCAGGGAATCGTCTGACCTCGAGTGGTGCACCTAACGGTTGGGTCCTTGACCACTAGTGTAAGTCGCTAATTTCGGGCGCCATTAGTAAAGAAAAACTTTACTTTTTCTTTTACTATAACCAAAAGTATAATTTTTGATGTCACAAGTAGGGTAAATTTTATATAGCAGTAATTTAAGTATTTTTCAAATATGCACAAATTAAAAATCTTATAGTTTTTATTAATTGGTTTTAACTTTTTTCAGAAGTTTTTATAAGTCAAAACAGGGCCAAAATGGCTTAATTTTTATTAGCTTATCGGAAAAAGTTGCCATATCAATGGAGGCTCTTTTATGAGCCTAATTTTGGGATTTTCTTCTAATCTTGAGCAGCATCTTCAAATCTGGGCACCTCTAACCTCGGTAGGCCGTAATCTGGAATATCTCCTTTTGTGGCTAAAGTAATTCGTTTCTTTCAAAAGCTGTTAGCTGCTTTGCCTGTTTTGGTTCGTAGGCCAACCCTTTTTTTTCTTCTTCTTCGCGTAGAGCATACATTTCAGTTAATTTTTATGTTAACATTATGGGTTAGATTTTAGTGCGTATTACAAAATTATGTAATGTAATAGTGTGCTTGTTTGAATGTAGCTATTTCAGAATGTAAAGTTTTGAGAATCAGACTTTTCTCTCAACATAATTATGCAGAACAATGGAGATTTACCCTTTTAATGGACAGGGTCAGCCATGTTGGACATTTGCCTGCAGCTGACCTCTTTTTGTGTATCGTGCAGCACACGCCTCACAATTTGGTCACGGTTATTAATATTTACTCTGCCAAAAACATTTTAATGTTCAACCTCTATTGACCTCCACTTTCAACCAATGACCAAAGTTTTTAATTCTTCCTCCAACGCAGCCGTCACACAAGCGCATAGCTCAAAATTGGAATTAGAACAGGGCTTCTTTTATTATCTTATATTATGGCTTAATAAGACAACGCCAAAGACTGTGTTATTCCACCGTTCGTCAGATAAATAGTTAAAACTAAACAATATCACTTCGAGCTAAAATCTACGTATAGCCTGTAAGTATTAAAATGTGTTTTGAGTTTTGAAAGCGATCTGCCGTTGGTCAGGCGATAATTCGCCTGTAATAGCTTGACTAAAAAAACATGAGTCACAACCAACAAATTTGTTTATATACGCCTGTTGATTATCCAAACCTGCAAGCATATTCTTTGAGTTCCAACAAAGTTGTGGTCAATTATATAGTATGTACCTTCATAACGTGTGTTTGTAGAAGTGTGTTTAAGAAACGTTTGCTTTTTGAAATCAGTTTCATCGTGGTATTTCACGATTTTTCAGCTGAGAGTGTTTTGTGGGTGCGGGAGTTTAACTTAAAATATTCATCGAGGGATCACCTGCTGGTCCAGAAGACGCTACCTAAATGAAAATTGTGTCCAAGAACTTGACAGAAGTACTGAGGCTTCATTCTGTTACTTGAAAGTGTAATACTTTTTTTATCAGTGCATTTTCGATTGGATTCCGTCTGCAATCATAGGCAGCAAGAGACCGAGGGACAGGTTGGGTGACGTGAGTTCCAACATCCCTGAGATAGCTCGTGCACAACATTATATCAGACGTTCAACCACGTCTGTACCCTTTGGTGCAATATTTATAAAGGCAGAATTATTCCCAGGAGCAACTAATAATGTGGCTCTAAACTCCTCGTACTCACCAAAGGTTGGAGTCTCTTCTTCATATTTATAAGAACATGCAAATTCCACATTCGCTACAATCTGTATTTGTTATTCTTTGGAATTGTGTGTGTGCTACAATAAAGACCCGAGAAAGTCGTCAGCCTAAGCATTTAGTTTCATATTAAAAACATAATAATTGATAGCTGAGTAATTTTAGTTCATTTTAACAGAAAACCTACAAAATAGGAGGCTCGTGATTGCACTTCATTTTTTAAAAAGGTGAAATTTAAATATGAGAACATTCAAAAAATATACGCATAATGTGTAACAGTACAAAATCGTAATTATTCATATAGATATTTTTACATTATTACTATCGTACTAAATTGGGTTTATGGTTTTAATTTTTTTAAATATTTCCGCTTAAATAATGTATGCTTTTTGTGTAAAACTCGAATATTTATAATTGGAAAAAGATCTTACAGTTTAAAAAAAATATGTTTTTAAAAAGGGCAATTTATGCCGGAAAGCGAAAGTCTTATCGTCCCCAAACTTAGCGAATGAAGTATTTCTGTGCCAGAAATAATTAGCACACGAGTAAAATGTATAATAGCGCCGTCATTAAGTTAAAACTGCGTAAAGTTTTAGGCTTATTATCACATTAGACCGGCTCCTAGGAGTTCACTTCATGCCCCCATGGGCAAAATAGACCTATGTTTTCAGCCGAGCCCAGACTACCGAAAAGAATAAGTGTGATTTGTCATAGGGAAATGCTCAGGGGACACGCCATTAAAAATTGGAAAGAAGCCATTTTTGGCAAAACTACCGCCTTCCCTCCGTTCAGCCTTTTTCCCTCCATCCTTCCCTCCTTACTCGTTTATTCCCTAAGGCGAAAGTCTTTGGGCCCTTTCAAAGATATTAGACCGAGACTAGAATAATAATAAAGCGGAGTTTTCTCTCTCTTTTACGGCTTCATTTGCCTGGGATAAATCACAACGAGATTTTGAGAGATAAGATACCGTATTGAAAACCGATTACTGCCGAGTGATTTATTGCGTGATCTTTTCGACTGAGCTTTTTTCGGGAAATTATTCAAAATTTGAGAAAGATAATGGAAGAGAGCAAAAATACGAAACGCTTTATTGAGTGTGAAAAAGTGAGTAGAGAGAGAGCCTTTCTCTTAAGTTTATTAAGTGTTCAATTGCACTTCGCTCAGTATTTTAGCGTAAGTTATTTTTTGACGATAATGAGAAACGGTATAATTTCTTATGTGGATTTAACCTCTGTTGAAGTGAGAAAGGATAGAGAAATATCAACTTATATCGCTCGACTTTCCTACAGATTCAATACCAAGGTTTACCACTTTGATCGCCCACTAGATATTTAGTTCTTCCGCCTTCTGTCTTGTATCGAAAATGGGGTACTCTTTCTGCTTTCAGCCTCTCTCATTGCCCAAGCTTCAGCAACGGAGTAGTTCAGATACCACACGTTTGCCGTCTTGGCGAGAGTTCCGCTCTACTATGGGGGACAGCAACATAGCAAATTCTCCCGAGAGAGTCCTTCCGATGAGTCTGAACCTGCATATATCACGAAAAATAATAATAATTGATAGGAGCTGTACGCTTTAGTGAACACAAATACTGCGGTTTCATTCTCGTACGTATTATCGTCGGTTGGATCAAATTATCACTACCTCCGTTAAGATACCTTTCTTGATAGATTAAGGGACGTCGGCTACCTTCGCCCCTCTTCTTCGGAAAGGACTGTTACATCAATAGGGACCGAGGGGGTCCGCTGTCTAATTGAGACGTCACTGACTTCTAGTTAAGTCTTGTCCGACTTTCCAGTTAAGTCCGGTTGCTTGTGGTGACCCCTTAATGACCGACCCCCAGTTAAGTCTAGGGGCTACAATCAGTTACATCTGGTTGTTTGTGGTGACTGGAAAGGCAGCAGGACACTTCAGGAGCCGGGATGTGCGGCCGTTACCCGATCCGAGCAAGTGGCCGACTCATTTACGTCCGGGATATATCCCACGTGGGCCTGGGAACTCCGCTGAGGTTCCATTCTCGTACGTACTATCGTCGGTTGGATTAAACCAGCACTACCTCAATTAAGATCCCTTTCTTGATGGACTAAGTCGGCTACCTCCCGGCCACCCACTCCCCCCATCGGACAGGACTGTTACATCAATGGGAAATTTACATATCCCCGATAACTACCGCTTTCCACGAATATCCTTTAAGCTAAAGTATTAAGGACCTATCATTTATAATAACCATAATGCTGTGTTGATCAAGCCAATGAGAAAAAGCTACCTTGAAGCTGTCGGGGTAGTTAATTGGAAAAGAGGCCGTTCCTAGACTGACAGATTTGAAGTTTCGATTGTAGCATTGATAAAGGTGGAATTCGTGCATTGCATCCCTAATTCATAAACCATTAGCCGTTAGTGTCCATCACTCAAGGTCAACTCAGTGTTCTGACGCTCAACGGAAGAGAATGCAACGTTTCTCCACAACACATACAGATAATAAGCTGCCCTTGCGTCGTCTGCGAACTTAAATGGAAAAGAAGTCGTTCCGGATGTCATTGATTCCATGATCGTACACCCGCTTCAAAAAAAGGGTGACATGTTACAATTCCCTCAGCAGTTAATACCATCAGTAACATCAAACTCTACTAAGACGGCGTTTTTGTAACTCTCATACTGGCTTGCTAGACTGGTATCAGTCTACGAACGTACCCCTCTGACGTTACACAACTAACGCAGTCACTGGTGAGAAACCTCTTGTTTTGCAAACGACTAAAAGTCATGGAAAACGAAAACAAACAGAGAATTGGCGCTAAAAATGGCATAAGTGCTTAAAAAGAACGGCATTAACCTCTCTGAGGGCTACTGGAAAGATGTTTAGTAAAACAAAGCCTTGTTAATTTGCATTTACTTCATGAAAGTTTTCTCAGATACTTCCTAATGAAAGTGAACAAATGTCTCCTGAATTAAAGCAGTTGCGCTCTAGAGTAAACGTAAGCTTTGAGAGTGATTATAATTGTTATGTGAATTTAAACTTGAGTACTTAAATGGTACAATTCCGGAAATGATAATAGTTTACGGAAATTAGTATTTTAGCATATCATTTATATTTCTAAGTTTCTAAAATAATTTCTTTAAGGATAAATATATATTTATTTTGAAAACTGCTAAGAAACAGTAGAAATTAAACTTAGTTTTATATCTACTCTTTCTTACAAGGTTCCAAACATTTAATTTTGAATTAAAACTTTACCTTGATTCACCTATTTAACTTAAGGAATTTTATGTAATACGTTAGGATAAAAGGTCAACCGGGTATGGAAAATGCGGATGCCATGAGGGGTCAAAGTCAGAAATAAGTTTCATGTTCACCCCGAGCCACCCCAAGCAGGGTGGATTATGCAGTATGACAGGGGACCCTAAAGATAGTCGTCAAGATGCGCGTTATACATCACGGCGTGCACATAGCCCAGTTATTCCTTGAGTCAAAATAAAATTAACGCTGGTATTGACAATTTTACAGCAGATATCAGATAATGATTTTGGATGAAGACCTGTTCTATTGGAACTTGTTCAACCGAACACTTCTATCACACCAGCATGTTCCACATATGTCATTTTGTGACACTACGGAAACTTTGAACTGAATGTATTTTCACGTACAATTATAGATAGTGTAACCAACCTGTATCACTCTACCATTCTCTCACTCTTCATTACGGCACGGAGTGATACTGGAGTGAAATTGTTTTCAGGATAAAAAAACATATACGCATTCGGGCATTATGGTCATTGTAACGTCCCTGAGAAAAGTGTAGTTCATGTTACGTTTTCCGAGGAAAGCAACAATTGCTATGTGCATGTAAGTTATGCAACAATGTTGAATATTCACCCGAAAAACTACCGTGAAATTGCAAAACACACGTAGGAGATAATATGAAATACGGAAAAAATAGATTTCGATTCAAATGTTCTTCTTTACAATATTAGAATCAGTGTAAGGAAGGAATCTTTGGGTTGACTGGAATAACTATTGTAGCACATATATGGTAGGAATGCCAAACGAAGGTTGAAATCAACAATTGCATATTCATGATAATTACATTATAAATTCCATGTTACTTAACACTAACAGCTAAACCGATAAAGTCCAGACCACTAGTGGCAAAAAGGTTACACCACCCTTTCAGTTCGTGCAATCGTAGTGTGAAAAGGTGTCCTTCCAGTGTTTCCAGTTGCGCGTTTGTACAAAAATAATGAATAAGTACAATTATGTGATGAATTCAATAACGACAGTCCATTGAGGGGGTTGTATGCAGACGTTTAACCTCTGCTGTTACAGGATGTGTACCACGGAAAGGAATCCTTCCCGCTCACCTTCAAAAGTTGTAATGTAACCATTAACCGTAGCTTTTAACCCTAACCGAGATAAACACTTTCTCACGGGGAAAAAGGAAGAAATCGACGTCACAATGACGTCACTGAGCGGCTGATTTATAAGCGAACTTGTCTCTTGTAGCAGTTAGTTAGAGGCGAAAGGTTCAGTGTTCGAGAGGCTGAACCCCGAGTTCAAGGCTGCTACTACGAAGTTTAGAAGGGATTAATCCAGGAGTCCCAAAAATTTGGCCTTTTTGTATCA
>JJRW01S0009305.1:27161-37403 GCA_001188405.1 Loxosceles reclusa | reverse complement strand
TGGCTGGGTTCTTAATTTATTGGTACAAAAACCTTTGTGTATGTATGTGTAAAGGTCCTGCTGTCCCAAACATAGTTCTATTAAACACAGCACAAAATAACTTACTGTAGGGGGATGGGGACACCCAGTATTTACTCCAGGTATTTACAATCAGCAGAGATTCCCTGAAGGAATGTGTACAAGAGGGAGTTTATGTATATTTCATGTGCAGTAATACTAAATGTAAAAATTTGCATGATGCTTAAGAATTATGCATGCTACATAATGATGGGCATTACAAATAAATGAATAAATAAACAAAACCAATTTGTCAGGGTGGTAAGCAAAACAGAAATAAAATACACTTAAAGGACGTGAGATCGAAATTTTAGAAATACGAACTGGTTTATTTAAGAATTTAAGAATAAATTAAAAAACTTATAAAGCAAAATAACTAATACTTGAAGTAGTTCAGAGATTTATACAGGTTTACAAAGGTACTCATTAACTTAAGATACAGTTTGTCTTCGTAAACTGAAGATTACAATGAATACAAATTTCTAATGCTAATCATTAAAATGACACGCAAGTTTACAAATGTAATTTCGACACTTGCGTAGAATTTGATAAACACTCATACATAGATTTATATAAGACATGAAGCTGGCCGAAATTATGCACAACTCAAAATAACGAGAATGCTATTTGCTTTCTTTTACGGCGCCGATAATTTTAAATCCACACCTGCTATAACTCTCCTTTAATTTCCGCAGCAAATTCCAACAACAACTGCCAATTTAATCCGCTTACAAACGCAAAAGTACAACAAAGCGAAACGCAATTTCATTCACCCCGGAAGACGATAATCCGAAAACAGCTCAGAACAGGCTAGTATGCAATATGACCAAATCGCCGAAATCGTGCGGGTTACACCACGTCGGTAGATATTATTCACATAGCAAATAAGACTTTCCTCACAAACATTCCAAAATCTCTTTGAAGTCACCTGGAGAACTCGCCTGAAGATCGGCTGTGAAACATCTCTCGTAAACCTTTCTCAGAAATTCCTCATAGACCTCGCTGAAATGTCGAAAATCTCTCGAAATCCCGCTGATAACCTCTCTTAGACGTCTCTGAAATTTGTAAAACTACTGTCTTCCTCCCTATTAAGGGCCTGTCGAATCTTGTGGGGAATCGCCCAAGACACGGCTACGCGAACATTCAATACTTTTCCCTCTGCTCCTGCTTTACTTCCCTACGGTTTTCCCCGTTCCTGCGCTGCAACTTCGAGCGTTACCAGATGGCGCTACACAAACGTTGACAATTCTTTTCGCTTCGTCGTTTCACTGCCCTCCCCTTAGCTTTTTGCTCGTCCCGAGCAAACACGATATTCAAATGTTCAATTTACATTACAAAACATTTTACAATTAGTACAGTTGCATATACAAATTTCAAAATGCAATAATTACCATAAGAAACTTGATTAGGAATGTAAGAAATGTTGACAAAATGTACATTGAAAAATAGAATCTGACATTTACATTAATTAAACAAGTAATCAACGTGAAATTTCCATAACAACATGTTTGAAACACAACAGAAAATAAAGAAAATTTGTCATACAAGAATTCAATCATGGAGAACTGTTATAGGTTGCCAATCTGTCTATATACACAACTTTGCACTTGCATCTCCCTTGCTTCCCTGTGCGCAAACGCAATATCCCCATGCCTTTTTATCTTTGCGCTTGCAACTCCGAGCGTTACTAGGTGGCGCTAATAATACACAGACCTTGACAATTCTTTTTCGCTTCCTTGTTTCAGTATTATATAGTTATGTTGTAAATGAAATGGCTTACACTGCAAGACCTTACCCAATTAATGCAACTCTTAGGGGCTCACCGTTTTGGTTAGTACTTGGAGTGATGTGGTGTTCCTTAGCCATTTAGTGTTTTGTACTTGTGCTTGGCACAGCATTGCCTTACAGGTCTTGTGCCATTAAATTATAATCAACCAACAGTTGGATTCTGTGATATGTGAATGAACTCAGTACAGTTAAAATGGGTTCTATGCTAGGGAGGAGTTGATGGTTGTTTGTTGTACACCAGTAATTTTACAAAGAACACAGTTGTTTTTACTTATACTTTTGGAGCGTTTTCCTTCTTTTTAAATAATGTGCTTGTTGGATATTTCACTTTTATATAAAGGAAGAATAGTTTTAAACTTTTAAATTTACAATGAGTTTGTAAAGATGTTCAGGCAGGGGTTTTCACATGTGAATGCTGTAATTGTTATGTCCAGTGGGATTTTAATGAAAATATTATCTCCTGACAAATATATAAATAAATAAATATATAATGGTGAGAGAGAGAGTCATATATCTGTTTAGGGACAAACCTACCCAGAGAGACCTCATAAACATCTATTCGAAAATTATACCTCATATATGATAATTGGTTGATTAATTGTGACTTACTGACACCAGGACCTCTAAGGGCCATGCTGTGCCGAATACAAGGTCATTACGAAGCACTAAATGACTCGAGGCCGATACTGGCCGCCCGCACTCCCCATCATGAATGGTTGGTTATTTGAAGTTTAATGGTACAAGAGCCTGTAAAGGCCATGCTATGCCAAACCACAAGGTGTTCACGGAACACTGTATGACTCACCATCATGAACTGTATCATGTTGGTGAATATGACATGATTTGCAGGGACCATGAACGACTGATTCTGTGAGGAAGAGGATAGATCAGAAACAATCTGAGGCTTCCATTATTGGTTCAGAGGAGGGTGAACAAAGGTTTTTTAGATAACTAGAAGGAATGCGATCACCTATCTCTTGTGAGCGCGTGAGAGGGGGTAGGTCTACTTAGTTGCTATCAGGCATGAGAGAGAGAGGGAAGGAGGAAACTCTGTTCATTTCTTCTTCTAAACCCATAGTTAATACAACCATTATCTATAGCTTATAATAAATACATCGAAAACAGAACGAATATTTTCATAAAATCCAAATTTTTTTAGATCAGTGACCCGCATGGGATTCACCATGACGTTTTCTCAACATGCTGGCGACTCAAAACACGGTTGTGCAGCTTATTGTTTCACTTGTAGTACACTTCAAGAATAAAGGATTTTTAAAGATTGGGCATTGGCACTTGTTAGAAGGTCCGCGCATGTTAACGGAGCCGAAAGCTAACGTTAGAAATAAACATGCACACACACACACACACATTATTCGTGATCGTGACAGCCCTTTTTCCCGCGCTTTTGTGTTATTGGGTGTGTGAAAATCTCGCCAATAGCGGAGTTAATTTATAAGGTAGAGAGAGGTACGTGAAATCTATTTTATCTTTGATGTTGGCGCGTTCAGTGCTGAAATTTCTGTCATTCCTGTGAGAAAATATCTGGTAAGTACATATGATTTAAAACGCTAACAAAGAACTACAAAAAAAAGTGCTTACTGGCCGACAGTGTTTTTCCGAAGTCGCCAGTTTTTGGGATTCTTGCGGTTAGTCTTTCAGGGGATCATTTCAAACTTTTGCGGTTTTGAAGGAGTTTTTCTTATTATTTTTATACATCCAAAGGAAGTAAAATAGGAGAGGGAGAGAGGGTGGGCAATATAATTGTGTGTGTTAAACGGTTCTGAACTAACGCTCACGTTAGTTGTGGTTTTAAACAAATAATTTGTGTGAACTATCAAATGATCTTCTTGGAACGGCATTTATGATTATAAAGAAGATAGTGTACGAGTATAGTAGAGTGGCTTAAATAAGAATTTCTTAAGGGTTTTTACAAAAGGTTGTAATCAGGGAGTACAGTCATATTTCTGGGCCAATGAAAAGTTGCTCTGACGGAAAATGAAATCCCAACACCAAGAAGGAGTTAGTATCGAGGTATGATATTCAGGCAACACGTGTATAGGTGATATATTTATTTGATTAAAGTTTCAAAGTCACAGGTTAAAGTACGTGTGAGAATAACCACTTCACATGCGAAATTAGGATACATTAATAACTGTTGTAATCGCCACGATTTTGAATGTAAACGTGCATGCATTGTGTCGTACAGATGCGGTATCTTTGTGAGGTGGAGTTCCATTCCCCTATTGCACTTGTTCAGTCAAATCAGCAACGGTCCGTGCTGGTTGTGATTGACGCTGAATTTCATGTCCATTGATGTCCCATACGTGTTCGATGGGAGAAAGATCTGGCAGGCCAAGGCAACATGTCGGCACCCTGTAGAACACGTTGGGTGACAGCAGCGGTATGGGGACGAGTGTTATCCTGCTGAAAAACGGCCCGTGGAATAGTGATCAAGAATGGCAGCATTACAGGTTCAATCTCCATTCTGGCATACTCAATGAAAAGTTCTTGTTAGCGTCTTGTAACTGCACAATATGTGCACTACCCTACACTAATAGACCGGACGCCAGTGGATTTACAAAAAATTCGACTGCATGTCGGACTTTATGCAAACCCAGTGCTTGCAGGTGACCTGTTAAGGTTAAATACGACACGCGATGTGTTAACGTCGTTCGTTGTGCGTGAAATTGTGACAATATCTCGAAACGAGAGGAACTTAATGACTTTGAAAGAGGTGTTATAGTTGGCTGTCATATTAGTGCAAGTCTATTCGCCCAATTGCGGTAGAATTATCACATCCACGGTTAACTGTTAGTGATGTCGTGAGGAAGTGGAAGACTATTGGAGTTGGAACATGGACTGCGCACGTTGGTCGTCCCCGTAAACTGACCGAACGGGATCGGTGTATCCTGAAGCGTGAGGTTTGTAAGAACCGCAAGAAACCACTCCAAACCATCAACAGTGAGTTTCAACAGGCAGTAAGTGTTACGGTGCGCCCTTATACTTTGCGGGAAGAACTGCACGCCCTCAATATCCACGGATGTGTTGCCGCGCACAAACCAAACATCACAGCATCCAAGAAATCCATCAAACTCGCTTGGTGTTAGTAAAAAGTACTGTAAATATTTTTGCGGCGCTAAGTGAAGCATTTGTTGATCGAGTGACAGCGTCTCCGACTTGAACCTCATCTCTATTCATCCCGCTTATCTTCTCTTTCCAGATCGCTGTCGACTGTCACCCTCTTCCGGCTTTTCGTATTGAGCTTTCCCTTCTGGACTTATTTGCTTCGGGTCGGTTGATGTCGGCAGTCCACTGGAGTTCTAGAGGCCACTTGAGATAAATTTCACCTTTGAAATTTGATGAGCCGGGCCCTTGCTCTGCCCAAGGACGACCAGGGGAAGACATGGACACCATCTGCAGTGTGAATCAAAGACCCCCTTCCCCCAAAGGAATGTTTCTTTTTCCTGTCTTCAGCTAGCTTTGGCAGCTAGATGTGGACTGATGTTCGAACTGGAGTGTGTGTGGGGGGGGGGAGAGGGGGAGGCAGGAAGTTAAGTGATCATCGTGGGAGACTGTAGCAACCTTTCGTTAATATTCGCGGCATCGACAAACTTCTCGTAGACCTGCTGCAAGTCTCGTCTTTGCCTTTTTTTTTAGTTATTTTTTCCCGTGGAAAAGAAGTGGACCTCTACGTTCATCCACACGAACAAAGTCTGATTGCCATTGTGACATAGACCACCAACTCAAGGCCAATAACTACAAGCATCGGCTGCATAAGGGAACCTATTTGTCTTTTTGAAAAGGAAGTAATAATCAGTTACTATTGCTTTGTGCTTACCAGTGAGTGGGTACTAAGCTCTCTTAAATTCCATTATGTATTGTCATTCAGATTAGACCGATTACTATAACATCTCGAGAAGACTTCCCCGTTGTGACAGTTCAGGAGATTCCAGAACCCCATGGTGAAATTTTTGCTATGCCCGTGTGTATTGACCACAGTACCATAGTCTTTCACATCACAAAGACAAAGCATCCCGCTGTATGCGTGAGGGGGGAAGAGCCATTCCTGCCACCGCGAAGAAGGCTGTCTTCCGAGGAGTAGCTCACTGCCGAGGGGGCGCGAAATGCTCCGTCATACAGCCATCTCAGCCTGCCAAGAAATCAGGCTCATGGTGCAGTCTTCGAGTAATATGTTTGTTTCCTACTGATTGAAGCAAGTGTGTGACCGGCTCCCCATTGTTGCCTGAGCACCTATAATGTCATTGTAAAACTATTTCGGGTTTAATTTTGTAAAGTCCCCCCATCGAGCAGTCCCCCCCTCCTGGCACAGCTCAATGGGAGAGCGCTCATTCTGGAACTGAAAGACCCGGTGCCAACAGGTTGACTGTTACATTGGCGCTCGAATGTTAAGAACCATAGGCCATTACGGTGCCATACTCGAGGCAAGGCAGATCCTGGCCCTCTCAACTTCTTGGGACGGGCAGAAAGTAGGTAAGGTAAGGTTCCCCGCAATACACACACACACACATGTATCTGTATTAAGAAACTTCATTCCGGCGTATCTCAGTGGTAGAATCTATCAAGGGCTAACCTTTTGGTGAGTACGAGGAAGGATGTGACGTCTTCGAGGTGCCCGAACCATGTAGTGTTCAGTGAACACCTTACGTTTGGCACAGCATGGCCTTTACAGGCTCTTATGCCATTAAACTTCAAATAACCAACCAAGCAGTAGTAGAATAGTTGAGCCTAACCTCCGATAAGCGGTACAATTAGATGGGTGGATTCATTCCGAGGACCAAATCCAGTGGCGCAATGGTACTGGTCATGGGCTACTGTGCTGAGGAGTTTGGGTTCGAGTCTCTGTTGGCCATGGGTTTGTGTATTTGTCTTCACCTTGGTTCGTGTTTATCTCGCGTTCGACACAGTATGATCTTACTGGGTTCTTGAGTGAGAAAACATAAGCTCCTTTATCATCAGCATTCTGAAGGATCATTCCCCCATAATTCCGGTCAGCAGGATCAGTGGGGATCGGAGAAACCCAACCAACACCAATTCTGCGTCCGCCTCGGATGTTAAGCAACATTGGTATGAGGACATTGCTAGACTCAAATTTGGACTTGGCCTAATGACTGAGTCGCTGTACGAACTTCCGTGGAGGTTCAATGGAAAACTTTCTCCTGGGTTGAAACTCTGTTCTGCTTTTTTCGAATCGGAAAAATGACTGTACGTCTTCACTGCTGACCCAATCTTTCTTTTCAAAGCACCACCTAAGAGCGATTAGTGTGTACGAAGGAAGTCTCTCTGCGTATCTTCGGAACTTTTTGAAATTAACTAGCCTGATCCGCGACGTCAGCTGTCCGAAAGGTCTGCCCATTGGCAGGAACACGGCTCAGCCGTGAAGACAACAAGTATTTACGAACAATATTTGACCACAAATCTTCGGTATTCTCACCAAAATATACCGCTCTGTACTCCCAAGCCACGACTTGGGCAGTCACCTTCCTGGCCTCCCCGGATTGCGAGGCGTATCGTACAAGAACCTGAATCCCTGCAACGCGGACCAGCGTTCGATGGCTCCACCAATAGGAACAGCGAACTGAGTCCAGACACCGTATAACCGTCACTATAAATCGTAAATATGTGTGTGATATTGGTTCCGTTTTTCCTTGTGTTTTGACGAGGGAATTCTGTTTCCAAATTTTTTTTTTCTGACGGTTGGCCGTGGTGGGCTTTTGCCTGTTGCCGACTTTGATGTTTGTATTTGTATTTGTATAAATGACTACGTACAGTGTTCAGAGTACTACTTATAATAGATACTCACCCGTCCCACAGCGTCTGAGTTTCACAGAGCCAAAGATCGAGCAGTTGGTCTTATCAATTCCGTTTCACTTTTTGGTTCCCGGCGTCATAACCCTGGTTCCTAGAAGAACCCGGCTACTGACAGAGATCAGTGTCTCCCACTAAAGCCTCGCTGCTCTACCGGCCATGTGTCCCTCAAGTCTCGGGTCTTCTACCTTCTCAGTCTTCCAAAACCCAACAGGCTCATATCGAGAGACCCGTGGTTCGATTCGATTCCCGGTGCCGGCAGGTTGATTGCTACAGTTTTTCGAGAGTTTTGAATAGAAAGAAAATAAGAATTTATTGACTTGGATGCATTTCATAGTCGTTCAGTTTTTGCTGTGTGGTCCGTTCGTTTCGTGGACATTTTTCTGGAGAACCATTTTCTCCTTAAGCTTAAGCTACGATTTTTTAACCGTCCCTCATGGGCTTGTATTGTTTTCTTAATGCACTTTAAACATGTTAAAGTGGTCTTGTATTTAAATTTTTGGAAGGGAAAAAAAATACCGTCTGCGCTCCAGGTTTGCATTAAAGTATACGAGACTTGATAATCCTGTCCTGGAAAAAGTAAAGATCGTCTGAGTTGGGTGATGGCGGAACGGCGGTGCCAGGCTGTTGTCTGGAAATTTTTGCTGTTTGAAGTTAATTGCGTCTGGATTGTTTTCGTTTCGGCTGGGACTTAGTCTCACATCCTCAGGGGAAGCAAAAAATCACTGTCGAAATGTTCGCAGTAATTTATTCTTGCTTTTTTTTATATGCGTACTCAGGGTTCTACCTGCTTTGTATATATAATCTTGGTAATAGTTAAAACTATGCACATACTACACAATCTCCTCCTCCCACTGCCTCGTTTTAGAGGTTTGCGTACTCTTATTAAAGCATTCCTTCTCCCCCATTTTCTGCTTCTTGCTAAGTAGTTAAGCATCTCAAAGGGGCCCCTACTAAGAAGAATCTCAGTTCACCTAAACTATATAAAAGACTTTTAACTATTAAAATAAGACTGGGGCTAAAGTGGTTTGTGTGTTTTCTAGTTATTAAAGCAACACGTGCGTGCTATAAACCGTCGCTGTAATTGAATATGCCTGCAGTGAAACTATTGCTTTTATTTCGTAAATGAGACCCTTGTTATTCTTCATTTCATTAATGAACACGTAATTTTATTGCTTTAGCAAATATCGGTTTTCCTGTTTTTTTCTTCAGTCTCTCTGTTAACGAAATTGCTCGATGGAGTCTGTTATTAATGATTTAGTAAGTCAGTCATACCTAAAGTTTTGCATCATTTAAAATAGGGAAAAAGTTTAGTTCTGTTTATATAAAGAACTGTGCAGTTAATTTAGCATATAATGCAGATATTTTGGCTATTTCGTACAAGTTCTAATAATTTTAGAAGTGGAAAAAAAAAAAAAAAACTTTACTGCGGACAAAATTGACGCCTGATCAGGAAGACGGTCTGCCAGTGCCAAGTTACAGCAGACAGTAGCTGTGCCAACGTGCTCTTCTGACTTCGACCCATTGGTGAAGATAGGGTTATAATCGGGGAATTCCGCACGGTGCTCCAGGAATCGCGGTTCATGCGATGCGTCAGGTGTGTTGCACTTTCGATACCTGCAAGGGTCAAGACACACAGCAGGGTGAATACGTTCCCAAGGTGGCACAGACTCAACAGACTGCGCGATAGCTCTAATGTCACAGCGATTCCTGGAGCACCGTGCTGAATTCCCTGATTATATACCTATCTTCATCGATGGGTCGAAGTCAGAAGAGCACGTTGGCACAGCTACTGTCTGCTGTAACTTGGCACTGACGGAGCGTCTTCCTGATCAGGTGTCAATTTGCACTTTATAACTTAACGATACTTTCGTAAAGTTTCGTAAGTTATGTTTTTTTTTTACAAAAGGTCGATAAAAGGTCGTTTGTTACATTGGGACCCTTGGCCGTTGGGGATCACCACTCAAGGTCAGGCCTGTACCCTGATCTCTCTCTCTCTCTCAACTCTCACAGAATTAAATAAATCATCCATCGCACAACAATGCTGGGACTACAAGCACAGATTTATTTTCCCTGACGCTAAGATCATAAGAAAGACTCGATCTCCCTGGGAACTGGACACTTTAGAAGCTCTCGCCATCCATTCCCAAAAGAATTCTCAAGTCAATGAACCCACCTCAACACCCCCTCTCCCCATTGCATGGCGTAACTTAATTCATACCTTTAATCGCGACACCGATCTTCCTTTACTTTACGCCTCACCAGATGGTGTGACCGGTGCCTCCGTCCAATTATACCAATTCTTTCGGCGACACGAAAGAGAGCCTTTTGACCAAAACAAAACAACCGTGAATCGTGACACACTACCAGACGTGAATCTGACGAGGGCAATCGACCGTAATTGCCGAAACTAGTCACCTTATTATTTTACATATTGTACAGTACAAGACGCTGACAAGAACTTTTCATCGAGTATCTCTGTTACTGTTTGTGGTAATAAATAATTCTGCTGCTCATTTATAAAAACTCATGGCATACATTAAACTGACTCCTTCTGTTCAACTATACTTT
>JJRW01S0009265.1:65168-77616 GCA_001188405.1 Loxosceles reclusa | reverse complement strand
TTTTGTCTCGTAATCTTTCGATCTTTTATACTGTGTTTTCTCAACGTCATTTCATGACGTTTCGTAACATTTTCCTATCTTCTTTTCTTGCTGCAGGGGAAAATGAAATGTTAGTTTTATCTGTTTGACTTTTATGTTAATTTGGGTTGGAAGTGGTTAGTAGGATCGTTACTGATTATGCTTTTCTAGTTCTCCTGTTGTGTGTGTGTAATGTTCTTTGATCAAACTGATATGCCTTTCAAATGCAGAAGGCACCCAGGTAAGAGTTAGAGAGAGAGAGAGACAGAGCCGCATTATTAGATTGGGAGAAGATGGTCCCATCGACGAACTGGCTGGCACCTAAGACGTTCTAAGCAGACTCTAGTTGGTTAGTGGCTATTTAATGGCACAAAACCTGAAAAGGTGATTCTGTGCCAAACGTAGGACAAACAGCAACAAGATAAAAACAAAACAAATGAGAAACAAACAAGCACAAATAGGAACAAGATGTCTTATATGTACCTATGAAAGGCCCGAGTGACAGAAAATCAAAAAAAAATATAAAATAGTGCTGAAACCAGCACATCACTCAAATGTAAAAAGCTGTACTGAAAACAAAAATCTAAAGTTGGTGAGACAAATGTGAAGACATTAAAAAATGCTGCAAAATGTTAAAATCAAATATTGGTGCTAAAATAGTACGAAGGTTAACGTGAAAGTAGGACCAACACTGAAAATGGTTTGAATGGTTAAAACTGAGTGGCAGTAGGAACAGGGAGGTGGCTCCGCGAGACGCAAAAAGAACCCATGAGTAAGACGAGTGTGTCTAATACGCAGCCGAGTCAGGAGCACGTCCTTGCGTCGAGAAAACACAGCCAGTCTGCAATTACAGGCTTAATGACATGCAGCTCGTTCGCAGTCTGTGTACCACTACCGTTGCCAACGTTCATGGAGATGGGCTCGAATAACGGATTACCAGTCAGGGAATGGGACGAGGATGCGCAGACTACCCGCAGATGTCTTCACGGCAAAGTATGCAGCCTGATTCCCAGGAATGCCGACGTGTCCCGCAATCCAACAAAATCAGATATCATAGCCACGAGTACGCGCAAAATTATAAGGATGTGGGACAACATAAGGTGGGTGGGATGCTGCAGTGAAACAAAAGCCAGCAAGGCACTGAGTGAGTAGAGGTACACACAGGTCCGGAACAGAGAGCAACGGTAAATGTGCTCTAACGCCAAGGAGTTGGAATGAAGCTCGGCAGCGAAAATCGAGGCCTGTGAGGGAAGGCCGTCAGTAAACGCAACAACACGCCATAGTAGAACCAACTTGTTTGTCAGATTTGGAACCATCTGTGAAAATAGGGACATGTTGGCAATATGCGCCACGATGTGCAAGGTATAACTGCACATATTGAACGTGGAGAAACCTGCATTTTGCAAACCGGCACAGGTCGAAACAGACAGATGGCTAAAATTTATCCCAACTGGCAAGAGAAATCACAACACTCTGTGCAATGTCAGGAAGAGGCAAACCAAGCAACTCTGCACAGAACGCATTTGAATGCCGAACGTAGGAACACGAGATGACGTACCTGAGTGAGTTGAAACACTCGGCGATATAGAGGATGGGCACGTTGAGACAGCAACTTGAGTAAATAGCTCAAGCTCCGATTCTGACGACGGAGCTCGAGCGAAGGTTCATGAGCCCGCTACGCATAAAATCTGATCAGAAGTCCGGAAAGCACCAGTGCACAAACGAAGCGCCAGGAGGGCCACGGGATCAAGAAATTTTAAACGAGACGGACGAGCAAAACCATACATAGCACATGCATAACGCAGCTTGGACCGGATGAGCAACTGATATTTACGCGAGAGAGAGGCACGGTCTGTACCCATCCCCTCAGAAGTAGATGGAAATACTTTGATGATGTTGAGAGCCTTAGTACACTTCACTTTCAAATGGCGAAGCTACGCCGCGAAAGGGAGGAATCGATCGAAGAGTACACCGGGAAAAGGGGTTTCGCAAACAACCGAAATAGCTGCTGATCCGAAAAGTAGACTCAGATCAGGATACAAACCTCGTCTGCGACAGAATGCTTACAGACGGTCTTTTGTGGCAAAAACAACGCCCCCAGTGAAGCAGCCGGTTCAAGCTGAGCTGTAATCGACGCTCGAAAAGTCTCATATCCACAGAGCTATAAGAGACTTTCAAGTCGTCAACGTACAACGAACATTCTATTCCTGGAGAAAGCGTGGGCGCTTAAAATTGCGCCTGGAGTACAGCTTCTTTCTGGGAAAAGTGTAGTGCCAACACGGACCTAGAAAGTGCAATCAGCTAAGGAATTCTGAATGAACACCCGCAGATTTCCCAAGATTCCCATTGCATAAAGGTCACGGAGAATTCCATAGGGCCAGGTGCGATCGTAAGCTTTCACCAGGTCAAAGAAGATCGACACCAGGTCAGCGCGACGGACAAATGCCTTCACGACGACGTTTCCAGAGCGAGTAAATTGTCAATTGTGGATTGAAGCCGCCGAAAACCACTATGGAACGGGGATAGGACCACATAGGATTACAAAATATGTACCAAACGTGCGTTAATCATTCGTTCTAGTAGTTTGTACATGCAGCTGGTCAGCGCAATAAGTTTGAAGGCGTAGTGGGATCTTTCCCAGGTTTGGGAAAAGGCAACGCAATATCATGTCGCCATGTGGACGAAAACTCCTGCTCCGACCAAATGCGGTTAAAACATCCGCAGCAGCACATGGAGGGAATGAGGGGACAAGTTACGCAACATAGCGTAGTGCAAGATATCAGGTCCACAAGCAGTATCCCGCGAACGAGACAGCTGCCTGCAGCTGGAGAAACGTGAATGGAAAATTGTAACCATCTGGTGTGAAGGGCTGGAAGGAAATTTCTGTACGTTTTCACTGCCTGAAATGGCGCGTAGTTCGCGGTACGTCAAACCTGGAAAAAGGAATAAATCAAGACATTCGCAATAGTGGGAAGATCAGACACAGTTTACGTGTATGTTATGGTATGTGTAACGGCCACAGACACGACGAATATTGTCCCAAACAACTTTCGAACTAGTGATGCTGTGGACACATATTTTCGCCAAGATTTTCTTCATCTGAGATGGCGAACCCGATAGGTAAAGGCCCGTGTCCGCTGAAAGCGCGAAATATTAACGAGAGTCAGATATTAGCGGAAAACGTGCCAAGCATCCTTCTGCGCTTTCCGGAATGCAGAACAGTCGTGGTTCCACTAAAGATTAGGATATTTGGGTAAATCAATGGAGGTCCTCGGAGAATGCATGAAGTCACCTAGTCTACTGCTTGATCGCTGGATGTAATCTCAAGCGTGTCTTCCGTCAACACAGAAAATGAGGCAAAACGATCCCAATTGGCACAGTCAACTTACCACCTCGGCATGCTGGTGAACTCGCTGCTTGTAGTGGTAGAGTAGATGACATCAACAAAATGGAGATACCTGTCGCTCTCCATGGGGTCTGAAAGGATAGGCCACGACCACAACGGGTATTGTGGCGGAGTGCAAAAAGGCAGATCGAATGCAGTGAAGGATCGCGTGGGGGCATCAAAATACCTAATTTCACCAGTATTGAGAAAGGACAACTCGATCCCGTGTAATTGGCAGAAGAGAATCTCCAATAAGTGATGCGTCTGTTAAATTCTCCAAGCAGCAAAAACGGTTGGGCAGTTTGTGTTTCTAGATCGCCCAGATTGAAAAAAGCAACTCCGATTTCCGGTGGCAGATATACAGAGCAAACCGATAGCGTATGACGACAAATATACGCACTGCAACAGCTTGTAATGGCGTCTGAAGCGTCAGAGCTGTTCAAGGCACGTGTTGGGGGAGAGAAAAGCAACGCCGTCACGAGCTTCAGACGAGTCGTCGTCCGTACGATAAATATAGTAACGCAGCTGTACCTGAGCTGTCGGACGCATCATAGTTTCCTGTAAGGAAACGCACACCGGAGAATGTATGTGCAACAACAGTTTTAAGTCGCCGATGTTGGCACGCAAACCACAACAGTTCCTTTGTAAGATGGCAGTAAACATGAAGTTAAGTAGGAAGTGGGTTAGAAGTACGGGGCTCCCGTTTGAACAAGGGCTGTTTCACAGAACGAGAAGGGGCAGTATCCATGCAATCCTCGTCCTCGAACGTGGAGAACTCACTAAATGGTCCCATGAAGAACTTCTGATTCGAGCTTCTTGTGAAGCTTTTTGGAACCTTTCGGTTTTAACTTTATTGATTTGGGAGCAGGAGTAGAATAAGTTTTTGGGTTGGTTGAGGTTTAATGGCACAAAGATCTGTAAAGGCCATGCTGTGCCAAACACAAAGCGATTACGGAACACAATATGGCTCGGGCACTTCGGGGATGCCACGTCTCTCCCCGTACCCACCAGCTTCTGAAGGGATACGTTTTCGGGGTAATTGATGTCTGAGTCGTAGAGGAAGCCTTTGGGGGAAGACTTCCAGCGCATTGATGGAGAAGATGGCGGTGGGGAACTGGAACGTAGGGATGCCCGTAAAAATAAACGACGGTGGAAAACTGAGCGACGTCTGAACCGCTTTTGACTTGTAGCTGCGAGCAACCGCCGCCTAAGATTCGCCAGGAGATGCAGGAGACACGAGCTTGGCCTCTGCGTACGAGAGATGTTGTGTGACCCTCACCTGCTGAATATTCTTCTCCTCCTGCCACTTGGAGTACGACTGGCAATACGCAGGGTGATCTCCCTGGAAATTTATACAACAGAGGGTAAAAGGCATGTAACTATACTTTGCCCGGCAGCTTTTCTAAACAGTGAAAAGAAATTATTTCCAGGTCTTACACCTGTAGTACACGTTGAGATGCTAAATGTATTTCTGTCCCACCCTGGGATCGAACCAGGGTCTTTCGGTTGGTACCCGAATATGCTATCCACTACATCAGAGGAACACAATCCAGACATATCTCAAAAATGCAACGTTCTCCTTGGCAATATGAGCCAGGGTTTTAAATTGATTTTTCGGGTGTTCCGCCTAGAAAGAATTTCTTTTCACTGTTTAGAGGGTAGAAGGGCAATCATTTACGTGCGCAGCACGTCCACAAGGAGGGCACGTCACGCAACTCCACGGCAAGATGTCTGTCCATGTCCAAAACGCTGGCACTTGAAGTAACAAAGCTGATTGGGATTGGTTAGTTGTTGAGTGTTTAATGGCACAAAACCTGAAAAGGTCATTCTGTGCCAAGCGAAGGGTAAACAAAAGATAAAAACGTAGGGTGATGCAACCAGCACATCACGCGGTGATAAAACTAGAGAAAAAACAAAAATCTAAATCTCATGATACAAATGAACACAAAAAATGTAAAAGGTGAAAATCAAATGGTGGTAAAATCGTAGCGAGGTCTAAAACACCAGAAAAAAAAACTGGCGACGAAGAGACGTAAAAAATGGACAATCAATAAATATGTGATGAACAGTGAGAACTGAATGGCAGTGGGAGCAGGAAGGTGTCTCCTCTCCACGCAAAAGGAAGCCATGTGTGAAGCGCGTCTCCAATGCGGAGCCGAGTGAATAACACTTCCTCTCGACAAGTAAGGCGAGATGTGCACGGCAACTCCGCTACAAGAGGTTGTATGGCATGCAGCTTGTTCGCAGTTTGTGTCCCAGAAGTCTTGCCAACAAGCATGGAGACGAGCTCGAAGAACAGGATTCCAGTCGGTGAATGGGACGAGCATACGCAGACGACCTGCAGAAGACTTCGCGGCACGGTCTGCTGCCTTGTTCCCAGGAACACCGACGTTACCCGGAATCCAGCAGAAGCACGAATTATTAAAGCCACGAATACTCAAATCACGCAAAGTAACAAGGATGTGGGCAACACAGGGTGGGTCGGATGCTGCATAGAAACTAGAGCCTCAAAAGCACTGAGCGAGTCGGAGTAAACACAAGTCCTGTATAGAGAGCAACGACGAACGTGTTCCAACGCTAAGGAGATGGAATGTAGCTCGGCAGTGTAAATCGAAGCCTGTGCGGGAAGATTGTCGGTAAGCGTTACGCCACAGCACACCATAGCAGACCCAACGTGCCCGTCAGATTTGGCCCCATCAGTGAGGATGGGCACATGTTGGGAATACGACGCTCTATGTGCAAGGTAGTACTGCACATTGAGCGTGAGGGGTGCTACGTTTAGCAAACCGGTACAGGTCGAAACACCGATGGCTGAAACTGCTCCCAAGGGGCAAGAGAAACCACGACACTGCGCAATGTCAGGAAGAGAAATCTTGATGCTGGACACATACTTCCGCCACGACTCCCTCTGGTTGCGACAGCGGATCCGACGGGCAAACGCCCGAGCCCACTGGAAACGCGCCATATTACCCGGAGTCTGATGTTCGCGGAAAACGTCCCAAGCCTTCTACGCTTTCCTGGCTGCAGAACAGTCGTGATTCCACCAATGTTTAAGAGACAAACGCATGGATGTGCATAGTAAAGAAGACTTATCTTCTTGGTTAATGCACGGAGTCACCTAGCTCACTGCTTGATCATTTGATGTAGTCTGAAGCATGTCGTCCGTCAACACAGATATTGTGGCAAAACGACCCCAACTGGCACAATGAATTTTCCACTTCCCCAAGCTGGTAAACTCGCTGCTAATAGTGGTAAAAGATGTCAACAGAATGAAAATGTGGTCACTCCCTAGAGGTCTGAAAGAACAGACCACGACCACAGAGCGTAACTGTGACGGAGAGCAAAAAGACAGATCCAAAGCAGTGACGGAACGCATCAGGGCATGAAAATAAGCAAGGCACCAGTATTTAGCAGAAATAAGTCGAGTTCAGTGAGCAAGCGCTCGACAAGTGGACCGCTGCAATTGGTATACGAGCATCTCCAATGGAGTGTTATATCCGTTGAAATCTCCAATCAGCAGAAATGGTTGTGAAAGCAAGCTGTGTCGTCAGATCCTCCAGACTGGAAAAGGCCACTCGGTCTCCCCGGTGGCAGATATACAGAGCAAACCGTGAACTCATAATCGACAAATATGCGCACTACAACAGCCTGTAATGGTGTCTGAAGCGTCGGAACGATGGAGGGCACGTGTTGGGAAATGAGGAGAGCCAAGCCACCACGGTTCTCACAGGAGGAGTTTTTTTGTGCGATAAATCCCGTTGTTACGAAACTGAACTTTGGCTGTCGGACACAGAAAGGTTTCTTGTAGGGCCACTCAGACAGGAGAATGGATGTGCAACAATCGTTTCAGATCATCGATGTTGCCACACAAACAACGACAGTTCCATTGTAAGAGCGTAGCATACGTTACGTGGGAGGAGGGATCGGCTTAGGATGACTGGTCTTCCTTTTGATGAAGGTTTCTTCTCGTGAGAAGGAGCAGTTTCCATACAATCCTCATCCTCAAACGTGGGGAGTTCACTGAATGAATTTAAAAAAATTAATGAACCATGAAGAACTACACGAGTCTCAAGCTTTTCTAAGCTTCTTCTAACTCGTGGGATTCTGCGTGGATTGTTTGGGAGTTGGAATACTCGTAGGAGGAGTATTAGCTGCAGATGCAGCCGGAAAGAAAGCCTTGTGGGAAGACCTGTGGCACTTGAATGAAAATAGAGCTGCGTAGGAAGAAGACACCGACAAGACAAACGAGATTTTGTGTAATCTTCACTTGCTGTATATTCTTTGCTTCTTGTCACATGGGTCATGCCCGAGAACATGCAAAGCGAGCTCCCTAACAATTTACACAGCAGGTGGATGAAGTATAAACAGTCACGTGTGCAAAACTGCCGCAGCGTGGACAAGCCCTAACTCCACGTCAAAACGTTTGTCAACGCCCATGACGCTGCCACTGGAAGCAGCGAAGCTGATTGGGAACATAAGGCGGAACGGGTCACACGAGGTAGCTGACTTACCTAATGAGGCAATATGGGCTTGCTAAAGGTCAAAATCATATGCTGCGAAGGAATAGCCTGACCATCACGTCACATACTAATACGTCGCACTGCCTGAACTCCTTGGTCTGAGAGCTCAGAAAGTTCTTCCTCAGACACGTGGAGAATATCGATTTCAGTGATCACTCCGCGGGAGGTATTTACAGTACCATGAGGAGTCACTGACATGCAGGTTTGCTTAAGACGTACAGTGCAGTAACGTGGCAGACTGTTGGGAAGAAGCTATTTCTAATAAGTGTCCCGATCGTAACTTCACCACTTCGGTGCGCCAGCGAGAGCATACATAGATTCCTTTCGAAACAGCAAATGAGGACAACTTAGAAAATCGGGCACAGTAGAGTGGAATATAATGTAAAGCGTTACTGTTAAAACCGTAACAGATAAAACAGAATTCGGTTCGGGCCCAGTTCGAGGACTTGCTTGAAGAATTCAAGTTAGTGTTGCCCATAGTTGACAGATATAAGATTCGGCTCCTGGCAACCCCACCCGCCAGCGAGAACTACAGGGGAACGTTGAAGCACGTCAGGACTAACTAGGAATTATACCATCAGGAGCGGGCCGACAAGAAGGCTAATCAAGTCGTACCAAAACGAACAGTTGACCCTAGCCGGGGGGCGCGAAGGAACTAGCCGTCTAGCCGATTGCTACAGTTCGAGCCAAGGCTGAAGCTCCCATCTTGCTTAAATCCCCATTTCTAGCGACACGGGTCACCGCACACGGAAAACGTGCAGCCACGCTAAGGTTGAAGATGGAAACTCTCTAAAGTTTGGATATAGCCGCTAACCCCAAAGAAAAACTATATAGTAAAACATACAGGACTCAAACACATCGAATAAGAACAAGCAAAATAGGCACAAGAACAAAAGGAAACGGTGCACAAGACATAATGGGGAACTGTAGTGAACTGCACAGAAACGGAACTATAATAAATTCTAGGGCAACACATAAAGGGAAACTGAAGTGAAATGCAAACAAATGCACATAAACGGAACTATATCAAATTCCAGGACAAAAACATCACGGAAACATAACCGCAAGTGAAGAAAAAATTGAACTGTAATTCATGCGGCTCAGGCACCTCGGGCACGCCACGACCTTCCGCGTACTTACCAAAAAATTAAGCCCCTGAGGGGACCAAAAAAGGGCGAGGGAAGAAAAAGATGAGCAATGGCCACAGAATGTGAACTAAAGCAATAGACCGGGTAAAGTGACAACACAGAAACATAAAAGTGGCGGGCGAAGGAAGAACGAAACGTTAAACACATGTGGCACAGGCACCTCCGGCACTCCACGTATCCCCGTACTCGCCATGAGGTGATACAACAAAAAGAATAGTGATTCACCAACTAGATTTCAGAGAACAGGTTTAAATTAAACAGTTTTATTAACATGACACAATATGACCCCACAATAAAAACAGTTCAGTTACAGTAAAACACAATTGTAAAACCTAAATATTTAAAATACAAGAAGCGATCGAACAAATTTTCTTATCGTTTCACGATGCTGTTTCCAGTGCACTTTTCAGATCGCTCATAAATGGCTCGTTAAAAGTCTACCAATGTGTAAAAAATGTACAAATTATGTCTCCAGGTTAGAAGTAAAAAAGTAGTCCTTAACAAAATATCACTGCACAGTTGTATTTCTGCCTGTGAACGTTGACATGGACTGAGAACTTCCACACGCATCGTGAAGAGCAAGCATGGCTTTCTTCGGCATCATTCTACAAAAATAAAAATGAAAAAACATTCACGTATTTTAAAAATATTTTACAAACTACAATACATTTCTAAATTTACAGGGAAAGAAAATTTGTTTACCTGCGAAACTGCTGAATGGCAAATAATGGGCTTTCAAGCAATTTCGAGGTATGCACGTTAAGGCATTTTTTGAGCCGCGAACCATCATCTGAAAATTGGTATTTCTGATGGTATAAAAACTGATACAGTTACCCAGCAAACTTACCGCAGCTTAAGAATCAAATTTTCACTGAGGTGCAAGAAATTTGTAAGTCGTCAACGTACAATGAGCATTGGATTCACGAAGGAAGCGTAGACAGAATGCCATTCAGTTCGATAATGAATAAAGTGACACTCTTAAAATAAAGCCCTGGGGGACACCTTCCAAGGAAACGTCGCGGGAGAGTGTCGTTCCAACACAAACCTGGAAAGTGCAATCAGTTAAGTGCTGGGTAAACACCGGCAGGTTTCCCCGGAGCTGAATCCTGCAAAGCATTGTGTAAGTCGGTGTACACACACTGGTCCGTAGCAAAGAGCAACGGCGAATGCGTTCTAACGCCAGAGAGATGGAGTGAAGCTCAGCAGTGAAAATTGACGCCTGTGCAGGAAGACGGTCAGCAAGTGCAACAGCAGAGCACGCCATAGCGGACGCAATATGTCAGTCAGATTTTTATCCATCGGTGAAGATGGGGTCATGGTGGGTTGGCTAGTTGATGGTGGTTTAATGGCACAAAACCTGAAAGGCCATTCTGTGCCAAAAATAAGATAAACAGCAAGACAAAACTAACAAAAAGAAAAACAAGCACAAAATGAACAAGATGACAGTCGTGTATCCGTGAAAGGTACAGAAGAGTAAGAGGAAAGAAAACCTAAAAAGGGGATGATGAAACCAGCACATCACAAATGTTAAAAAAAAACAATGAAAACAAATATCTAAAGTTCGTGATAAATATGACACAAAATTAAAAAAATGTCGCAAAAGAGTAAAATCAAATGATGGGGCTAAAAATGGTATGAAGATCTAGAACACGAGAATTAAAATCTCGATGATGATTGGTTTTTATGGCTCAAGGACCTATTAAGATCATACTGTGCCAGACACGAAATGAACATGAATAAGGTGAAGACAAACACACACCCATGGCAACCGGGACTCCTGAGCACAGTAGTCCGTCACCGGTACACTATGCCACTGGAGCTGCCTTCAAACCTCGAACACGAAGTCACTAAAAAACAGGACAGTCGATGAAAATGTGAATTGACAAAACTGAATGACAGAAGGAACATAAAGGTGGCTTCTCCCCACGCAACGCATGCATCGAGCGCGTGTGACCGAGTGAGCAACACGTTCTCTCGTCGAGAACGGCGAGAAGTGCACGGCCAGTCCGCAACTACAGGCTGCACGACAGGCAGCTTGTTCGCAGTCTGCGTGTCCCAGAAATCTTGCCGACGATCAGCAGACGGGCGTGAATAACGGGTTTCATGTCAGTAAACGGGGAAAGGGAATGCGCAAAGACCAGCCGATGACTTCGCGGCATGGTCTGCAGCCTCGTTCCCAGGAATGCTGAAGTGGGACGGAATCCAACAAAAACGGGTATCGAAACCACGAGTACGCAAATCACGCAAACCCACAATAATGTGGGGAAACACAGGATGAGGTGTATGCTGCAGAAACAAGAGCCTGCAAAGCACTGAGCGGGTCGGAGTACACACAGGTCCGTAGCAGACAACGGCGATTGTGCTCCAACGCCAGAGAGATGGAGTGAATCTCTGCAGTGAAAATCGACGCCTGTGCAGGAAGGCGGTCAGCAAGTGAAATGTCACAGCAAGCCATAGCGGAACCTACATGTCCGTCAGATTTGGAACCATCAGTGAAAATGGAGACATGTTGGGAATAGGCTCCACGATGTGAAAGATAAAACTGCCTATACTGGACGTGGGAAGTGCTGCATTTGGTAAACCGGCACAGGTCGAAACACACCGAAGGCTGAAACTTCCCCCAAGGGGCAGCAGAACCCACAACACTATGTTCAACGTCAAGAAGAGGCAGACTTAGCTCATTCAAAGAACGCATCGGAATGCCGGAAGTAGGAACGCAAGACGACCGTGTATTAAAAAGACGTACCTGGGTGGGTTCAAACACTCGGCGCAATAAAGGAATGGGAGGTTGAAGCAGCAACTTCGTGAAACATCGCAAGCTGAGGTTCTGATGGCGGAGCTCGAGCGGAGGTTCATAAGCCGCGACATATAAACTCTGTACAGGAGAAGTGCGGAAAGCACCAGTGATTAAACGTAATGCCTGGTGAGCCACCGGATCGAGCACCTTTAAAAGAGATGGACGGCAGAACCATATACAGCACAAACATAGTTCAGCTCACTCATTAGGGGCAGCGGTATTAATGGGATTAGTATAAAGGCCAGGGGAAAACGCGGAAACCAGGGGTCCACAATCTCGAATAACGCTCATTTCAACGAATTCACATCGCTTAAATATCAATTAATTCAGAGTTAGACAGTGGCGTTTGGTTAATTTGAAGCTTATGGTAGAACGGCCTGCAAAATTATGCCGTTCCAAACAGTTTGAAATATAATATATTGGGCAGACCGGAAGATCTTTTACCACCAGGTTGAAAGAACATGAAAGGTATGTGCGACTCTACCAACCAGAGAAGTCTGGAGTAGCAGAACACGCCATAGAAAAGAATCATCGGATAAAGTTTACAGAAGCAACGTTACTTAGAAAAAGTAACCGATTG
>JJRW01S0009247.1:39764-52973 GCA_001188405.1 Loxosceles reclusa | reverse complement strand
TAATTTCCTTCTAAATTTTGCAGCAGCAGCCTTCGAGCTTGAGGGTCAGCCTTCGGAACACCGATCCTTTCGCCTCTAACTAACTGCTACAAAAACAAGTTTGCTTTTAAACAGCTGCTAAGTGACGTCATTGTGACGCCCATTTTTCCCTTTTTCCATGGAAGAGTGTGTGTCACGGTTAGTAATTAGAAGTTACGGTTATGGGTTACATTACACACTGCACAGATAGCAAGTGGTGGAAACTCTACGTAAGAAACTACAGTCATCTATAAAACTCCGATACTAAAATTTATGTAAATCAGTTCAAGTTCTTTAAAAGCTCTCGCAGATGCTCTTTGGCACCGTGGTCCTCTTATCGGACTACAAATCACAAGAGCTTTAGTTCGAATCTCGTTAAGGCCTGCATGTTATCCTTGTTCAAATAATAGCCATTTTCAGCGAGAATGTGCTGCACCCTCGATTGACAGATCTGCTCTCTTACATAGAAACCATGACTGAGAGGCCGGCTCCTGGGATAGAAGCGCCCCATTCGGTTGCCGACAGTACCACTATAGCAGATGAAAAAAAAAATGTAATCCATAACACTTCTTTCGGATAACCCAACGTATTTTTAGATAACCTGAACCTGCGCTACTGCTCAAAGCATAAAACATTAATACTAAAATAAGCATAGCATATGTATTATTGAGAGTTCCAATGTTAAACTTACATTTTTGTGGCAAACATTGTAGCGGTGGTTATACTGAACCTGAGGAACTTTACACAAAGAGTTGCCCACATAATCAAAACGTGATCCTTTCAATAGAATACCATTTATTCTCTCGCGGATAAATGGAAATTTGTCGGGAAATGTGAGATAGCGGTCTCACATGCGACGTAATGTGTTGTAGCATAGTAGTCATGATTTTGATGCTGCTTCAACACTTAATTTTCATCGAAGGGTAAGTACGCCAACTGTATAATCGTGATCATATGCAAATATACTGTCACTAGAAGACCTTATATCGGAGCTTGTAAAGTTTACACCTGCAGCACAGGTATCGCTTTCTATGTGAAAGTGCACGAAATCTTCGCTCGCAGGCAGGCAGGCAGGCAAGAGGCTTCTGACTACGCTGTTATTACAAGATGTTTAGTACCAATATAAGTATCTCTAGGCTTCAGAAAGAACTCTGTTTGCAAAGAGACCATTTATTTTGGGTACCTCCGTAGATATGTTTTATAAGAACTCGATTTTCATCGGATGTTGATAAGGCGAGGACATAGGACACGATATCGTGAGACAAATATCTATAAATCGCCAAAAAACCATATCTCTAAGACTCGTAATGTTGGATTAAAATGCGAACAAAAATCTATGCTATTCCACTCGTTGCACGGAAAAACATCTTTATTGGAAACACAAGAAACATCTGTACACGCCGTTGGCAATAATGCTTACAGAAGTAGGTGCTCAAAATAACCATAGTGCCTATCCAGATATATCTGGGCGAGCTGCGGAATGACTGTTTGAACGCGATCTAATAGTGCGTTGTACACGGAAGTGAGGAAAGCAAGAAGTAACGAGGAACGAGCAAATACGACGCTTTTTATAGCAAGTGAGGTTTGACGCACTAATTCTTTCAAATGTCCCAGTAAAATGAAATGCGAGGGTGCTACATTTGACGAGCGTGACTGTTCCTCAACAGAACCATCCCTATCAAATCCAACGATTTTACTCGGAAACTAGGGGTCATATCAGACGTATTGTTTTTTTTTTCTTTGGTCACTTTTATGAACGCTGAGCAAAATATCTAGCTGTGCAACGTTTTTGTGCGGTCTTTACAGGACATCTTGTATATATCGCGACGTAATACTCCCGTAGAATGAAGTTGTTGACGTCGGGCTCGAACCCGGAACGTTCGGTTCCGGAGGAACCGTTTACCGGTTATGCTACGCCGAGGGGGGTAACTGCGTAGCTTTTTTTTGAAGTCAAAAGACTTCAAAAACTGGAAGAAAACTGGACTTCAAAAACTGGAAACCAAAGATTTCAAAAGACTGGGTGGACATTACAGTGTTAAACAATTAATAGACTATTCTTCATTTTCGATCGCGCTGTTTAGCAACATGATATGTAACTGCTTGTATGAATGTTAATTGCACAAGCAATAGAGATATCGCAATCCCAAGGCAATCCGAATATTCAGTGTCTCGGACCTATATGGGACGCCGTGTCACTCCCCGCGCAGTCGGTGTGCCGATTAAATATATGGAAATATTTTTGAGCTTTTCTTAGCGAGAAATTTTCTGGGGACCCAAAAAAATTATATATATAAATCCGTCCTTTCTTTTTCACTCTTTGTATACTATTCAGTAAGTGTAATTTTACTAGCATGGGGTTATACAGATTCTGAACAATAGGAAAAGCTGGCATTTCTGGGACTAATGAGATTATTCACAATTGCAAACAGAAAGACTCATCTAATGTACAACGTAATTTCCGTGCAACAAACTCTTTGATACGAGTAAAACTGCACTACACGGATTAAATAAGTAAAACTACTAGCAAGGATTAAATAGGCTGTAAATCCTATTTAATCCTTGATAAGGTAAATAATAATTCTCACGCGCAAGAAAAATAAATTGCTGAATCTGTCTCACTTATTTAACCAAGGTTATTCGTAATGCTAGCGTCAGAACGCAAAGAGTTTCTGACTAGCTGTCAATGCCTTACCCATTCTGAAGGAATGCGTGAAAAATACCTGTCCTATCCTTTTTAAATTCCGCTCTTTACCCTCACTCCCCCCCTTTTCATCCGAGAGACAGGGGAACTGAAGGCCGATAAAGATTGAAAATAAACGTAGCAGTCACACGTCAAAGACGAAATTTGCTCGGTCGAAGAAACTTCTCAACAGGAAAGTCGGAACACATTTTTCACACTTTAGACCACTGAAAATCCAAATTATGTTAGATGTTGATAGACCACATCTTGTTTTTCAACGTGAAATTAGTTTTAAAAGGGTGTAATTCCGCCCAAACGGAGGCATCAATAGTAAGGGAAGTAGTGAAATATCAAAGGCGTAAACGTGGGTGCGTTTTTGCGCCAATTGCTCTTAATGCCACAAACACAATAAGGAGTCTCACGAGGAACTATGCAGATTTTTAAAAACTTGAAGAATATTAATTGAATTGCATTTATGTGCACTATTATCACAAAGATAATATTTCATACGGAGGAATTACAAAATTTGCAAGATATAAATTAATTGGAACAAAGAATCTAAACGTTTAGAGAAATCTTTAAAAGCTCGTCACCCGGAAAGACTAAAAAAGGGCGATTTATAATGGTGATTAAATGGTACTAATTAACACAAGTAATATAAAATAATAATATACCCACATGTAAACCACAATTTTATTTGTGCCACAAAACGTAAACTCGAGGAATTGATCAGATACCCAGGAAATTTCTGTCACTTTTTGACAATGTATGTTGCAGAAGTCCCTTTGCGCGCACGCGAATTTGCATAAATACTGTAAAGAAAACTGCCCGTTTGTCGACTCCTGGACTCGATTCGACCCACGGATATGTCAGCTCAGGAGAAACTACTTTACCGATTACACTACGCCGACAAATATCTGGGCAGCTTCTTATCGAAGCCTTTTGTGGAGAGAACTTTCATCCTCCTCCACTTGAGAGAGTGAGAGAGAGAGAGATAGGTACCTCCTGACTTCGAGAGGTGGACCTAACAGTTATGTCCTTGGCCACTAGTGTGAGTACATGAGTTCGTCGTCATTGTGAAAAACAAAAAAAATCCCCTTTTTTCGACACCGGGTTTCGAACCGACGGGTATGTTATCCCTAGCGTGAACGCTTTATCAGTTAAGCTACGTTGACAAATCTCTGGACGGCTCATTTTCGAAGTCTTTTATGGGAAGGGGAACCTTACAATGTACCTGAGATATTGTGAAACAGGTTTTATATGTATACGACATATCCTCTAGGAATTCGCAGACTTCCACTATATAGAAATACAGTTTTTGTAATGTTTTCAGCAAATAACATTATTTGAGTATGTTTGTTGTAAGAATATAAATTCGGCACAACCGCTACTGAACCATGCCGTAAAATATCCATGGTATTCGGAGACAACGCGTTAACAACACGTACATCACAAAGGTGACACCACAAACTGCGTTCCTGTGACGAATCGATGGAAGATTTCCACGCTCAGGAAGACCAACAGTCCTGTCTGACGCTGAAATAAAAAGAGGTATCGAAGAGGACTCTTTTATAACTTGTGTAGATCTTGCCGATGAGATCCATGCATCTTATGTAACCATTTGTACGCATCTACAGCTGGGAAACGTTTGACATTTCGGCAGATGGGCCCGCACCAACTAAAAGGAGGTAAACAAATTTCAAAATCTTACCATCTGTTCATCACTTATTGACTGTGGGAGACGTGAACCTTCTGTTAATTACCTATTGACCTGTGATGAGATATGGACCCAGTACACTAGACGTAGGCTTTCACATTATTGTATGTAAACTACGGATTCCATTCTCCGCAATGCAACGTGTCCATTGCATCCTAAGAAACTTATATTGTGTGTGGGGGGAGAACATAGGCTGGAATTGCGCACCAAAAGTTCCACATGGCCAAATCGCTAGTGACGCTTTTTACACATAACATGTGCAACGTGTGTAAGTTACCTTGGTTCGTGTATGGTCACCAATGATGAACAGATGTAAAATACTCCTTTCCACAAAAGCTGACCATCTACCTGTCGGCGTAGCTTAAATGGAAAAGCGGTCTCTCCGGAAATGTCTGATCCGTGGATTCGAATCCCGGTAGCGAATAAAGGTTGGCAATAATATTTGCAATAGCGTCCGATCTCATGGACTCACACCAGTGGCCAAGGACCCAGCCGTTATGTCCACTACTCGAGGACAGGTGATACCGTGTTCTATCTCTCTGTCACAACGTGGGGGGAGGATGGAGAGCTCTCCCCGCAAAATACTTTTATAATAAGCTGCACAGATACGCGTCACCGTAGCTTAAATGCAAAGCCAGTCTCTCCAAAAATAACAAGTCTGTAGTTCCGAATCCCGGCGTTGACAAAAGAGCATGTTTCTTTACACAGGGAAGAGATGGTGTTCTTCCAGTACAGTGTAGTACCACACACATTGAGAAAGTTACTTATAATGCGAAAATTGCTTTGGTATGGAAAGTATTGCCACAACCCTTCTATTTTCCAAACGTCTCCCCAAGTGATTATCTCCTATTTCATGTGCTGGACAATCACTTTATGCCGATACGGTTCCATGATGATGAAGAGATAAAAATAGAGGTGGGACAATGTTTTGTGTCCGATGATCGGACACTTTATCTTAACGTTATGCATGAGCTTGTATCACTTTGGGAAACATTTGACACATGTGATGGCGCATATGTCAATGAAGAAAGTCCTTTTAGTCACATCTGTATTGTGTAGTGCAGTTTTCTTCACCAAAATCGAAAGAACTTTTCGTTTTACCTACTATAACTCACTTAGCAATATGCACCAATCGCATGTTTTTGATAGGGTGTTTTTGTCCCTATTTTGTACCAGCTTTTGTTTCCTATGATCATACAATTACGGTTTCCTTCCCATGTACTCCCGTGCACAAAATCTTGTTTTACATAGAATTGTATTTTTATTTAACCGCTTGAAGAAATGATGTCTGGTTTGTATTGTACAAGCTTTCCCAGTGTATGTGAATCCTTCTTTCTGAGAAATAACTTGTTCACATATGCATTTCATTTGGTACATCAAACTTTACATTGTGTATGAAACAGAAATACAGTAAACTTCATGTAATGTGATGGCAATAATGTCTTGAAATCAACGGATCTCTGTAAGAGCAATTTATACTTTACTCTCATGGATTTATGTTTTACTCTCATGGATACTTTACTGTACTGGGTTACCGGGTAAAAAAGGGGAAAAATTGTATGGCATATTGATGTGTTATTATGTATTGGGATGTTGATTTTGAATTTGTTATGTTCACAGTATTGTAATTTTTTCCCGTAAATAAATAAATCTATCTATCTATATAGTGTTTTTTCAACGTTTTAACGTTTGATAAAATTTGTTTACAAAAGTAACGTTCTTATATGTATAAGAGCAGCCAATCCTGAAGATGGCAATTTTCAACATTTTGTCGGTTACATTAGTGGTGTATCCGACGTTTAACTGACATAATTTGCTTGGTTGCAAACATTGAGCGGAACAAGACAACTTGCGTAGCTTCGGTAGAAAATTTATATCGATGAAAAACACCTGGCTTATACTATACTACCTATTTTGAACCCTATGTTGAAATATTTTACAGGAGATGCAAATAGACGTGTGGAAAATGGCATAAAGTCGATATTTTATAGGAAAAGTTACGTTAACCGTGATTTTTCCTAATATGTGCTGCACATAAATTCAGGATTCTATCTCTTTAGGAGGGCGGAATTGGAAAGACTTTATAAAATGCGTGTAACTTTTCCGTGATACACACCAAAGAGCCATTACATTATAACCATCCCAACCTAGAGAAATGAACTCCCCGACGAAAAAACACGGAACATGGGCGGCTGATGTTGACGTATATAAAGCGCTCATGCATTGTCTTTCCACACACGGAGTGTTTAGCGACATAATGGGAAAAGCCGCTAATTTATCAGACTTCAGTAAAGGTCAAACCATTATGGCTCGGTGACTGGGAACATCGATTTCATAAACGGCGCATTTGGTGGGCTGTTCACGTGCAATCGTTGTGAGTACGTATCGAAAGTAGTGTAAGGTTAGTCAAACGACCAGTCACCACCCAGCGGTTTGCCGTCCGCGAGGCATTGATATCAGAGGAGAGCGGATACTGTTACGCATTGTTCGTCATGACCAAAGGGCTAAAATGACAAAAACACCAGCAGCTACAACAGTGGCGACAAACACAATGTGTCGTAACTCACAGTGCAGTGTCCACTACTGCGTATGGACCTACGCAGCCGGTGGCCGCGTCGCATTCCGGCGCTGACGGCATGCTATTCCAAACGGAGCATTCAATGGTCCAAGGAACATCGGAATTGGATCATAGAGGATTGGAAGAAATTCGTCTGGCTCGACAAATCACATTTGCTGGACCCTCACAGACGGGCGAGTGCGAATACGCTGACTTCTAGCAGGCACCCTGTCCCCCGTGTGCGTGTGCACAGATTTCCGGAAACAAAGCGGCGGTATTATGGTGCCGGAGATCTTTTCATGAGGCACATTAGTACCCATCATCCCCTTAGAACAATCCCTGACATCTGTACTCTATGTGAGCATCATTACATACCAGGTGCACCCCTTCATGTCAACAATGTTCCTGGCGGGTGACGGCGGGTACGAACAAGATAATGCACCATGTCATCCGAGCCGAATCGTCAGGGAGTGGTTCGAGGAACATTCCGTGGAATTTCAAGTCATGTCTGGTCTTTCGAATTCGCCTGACATTAATCCAATCGAACATCTGTGGTTCCACATGGAATACCAAATTCGTGCTGCCACGCTACCACATCGAATGTCCGAGAATTGCAAGATCCGTTCGTACGCGCCTCGTACCAGATACCTCAGACTACTTATCGGCACTTTGACGAGTCAATATCTCTCCGGGTATTGGCGGTTTTGGGGGCGAAAGGTGGTCTTACGTCCTATTAAATAAGCGGTCATAATGTAATGGATTTTCGATGTGCAGGGTTTAAACAAAATAGAGGGGATGATAGTACCCATCACACACACACACACACACACACGCAAAAGAGGTTTAGCATTTACAATGGAAACTTGGGCCTCATTCCATTCAGAGGGTCAACTGCGAAACACGTCCAACAAGCAGAAGGCGTCACTGCTGACGTCATTTCCGTCTTATCTCAGACATAGCACGTGTTTAGGACATAACCGTCAAGCACCGTCCAGCATGCTTTGTACAAGTGCCACGGTTCCGGCAGGAACAAAATGACGTCACTAAAGTGAAGCGTTGTGCCTGTTGGATGTGTTTCGCCGTTACGCTTTTCTGACGCTCTGAATGGAATGCGGGCCTAAGTTCCATTCTAAGCATTATTCGTCTTGATAGGTACTATCCCATCTCTTATTTTGTTTAAACCCTATATATCACGAATATGTTACACGCCCTTTATAATGTCTTTCCAATTGTGCCCTTCTAAAAAAATATTTTAGAAATATGCACGGATCGCGTTTTCGTGATAGGGTAAGTTTTTGGCTCTATTTTGTATCAACATTTGTTTTCTATGAATAACGATTTACCTTCCACAAAGTGCAGTACAATAATGTCTTGTTTTACATAAACTTGTATTAACTGTCTAAAGAATTGATGTCTTGTTTGTTTTTTACAAGCTTGTACACATTTCGAACACTCTGAACGGCCCTAGGTTTCGTTGTAAATATTGTTCATTTGGATGGTACTATTACCCGTCTTATTTTATTAACACTGTATGATACAATACTGTAAAGAAAGGTTGTCGACGCCGGAATTCGAACTCGGAACGTTCAGATCCTGAGCAACTGCTTTCCCATTTATGCTACACCGACGAGAAAATGGGTAGCTTATATTGAAGTCCTTTGTGGGTGGACCATACATCATCCCCCACTTGAAAGAGAGGTCAGGGTTACAACCTGACCTCGAGTGGCGGACCTAACGGTTTAGTCTTTGGCCACTAATGTGAGTCCCTGTTCGGGAGCCATTTTTGTAAAGAAAAGTTGTCGACGCCGGGATTCGAACCCGTGGCGTTCATCTCCGGAGTGACTGCTTTCCTTCTTAAGCAACGCCGAAGACTAACTGGGTAGCTTATATTGAAGTCCTTTGTGGGTGGACATTAAAATAATTACTTAATTATCTAATAGAATCAAATTCTTAATGTTACTCTTTTGAAAATAAAGACTACATTAAATAAAGTTATTGTTCTCGTTCTGAATTGTGAAAGTTGTTTAAATTTAAACTGTCATCATCCGAGAACACTTTTCCCAGGCATTTTGAACTTTGACAAACGACGTTGCATTCCACGTCTTTCACTTAGCGTTTGTCACCAAGATTGTTATTTGGTCTGCAATTTCTCATCCAATGCGTTGGGGATATGAGACTTAACGCATACCTAATGATGGCATACCATTTTATATTCCATTGAGCGAAAACGACGCTAACTCACAAGAATAACTAACTGTTCCGAGTATTCCTATTTCCTTTCTTCATGACATCCCAGAAGATTTAGCGAAAGTGTTGCTGCCAATTTTCTTGGAAAAGCGTAAACATCTTTGAAGTTATTTTCACAAACTCTTTGTGTTTATCTATTTCTACGTCGGGACAAATTGGCAGTAAATTTATTTTCCAAACACTAAACAGTTTTCCGTCTGAACACGTGGAAACGAATTTAATACAGTGCATTCAATTCTTAAATAAATGAATATTTTAGAAAAAAGTGAATATATGTTTACTAAATTGGAACACTCTAATTTTACTATGGTTCTTATTCCTAAAAGCGTAACTTATATGGGATAAAACTTTGCAAATTGTCTGATTTTATTGTTTCAAGATTATTACTTACCTTAGGAACACAGCTATTGGTTAGGATATCAACAATTACTAGAACAATGTGTTCTTAGAAATAAGCAAATATACAGGTCATAAAATAAAAACAAAGCGCAAACGAAGAGCAGAAAGATAAAAATGCTGAAAAAAATACATTTTCTTACAAAATGAAAATTAAGAAATTAACTCCCTTTAAAATTATAAATCAATCAAGATAAATTTTTCTTGATTGATTTATCTTGCACCGAGTCCGATATCTATTACATCGGTCCTAGATGTCTGCGTTCCGTCATAACTCGGAGAAGTCGACCAATTCGTTATTAGGTGGGTGTACCGAATGTGTGTAATGATTATTTAGTGTATAAGCATATTCCAGAACTACTGGAAACTCGCAGTGCAAATGTAACGACCCTAATACTCCCCTTCCCATTAACAAAAACCCGAGTCATAAGCTTAATATCCAATATGCCTCTGTTGAAAAAAAGAACAAGAACCAGTTAAGACGTCATATTAAAACAGATGCCGTGTCTTAACAGGAAAGAATAGAACTGCTCACACACACACAAAAAAAAGTCTCTCTCCCTCTGCGATTAAGAGAAAAGGCTGGTGTAAACTTTACTGTGACCGTTGTGTCAGATGAGAGTGTATTATGCACTAAAATAGTGCCAGTGTTTGGATGTGAAATGATACGACATATTGTATATAGGTTACACTGACGAAGGTTCTAAGACGGAATTAAACGGAATTCTACGTAACGATAAGTATAATTCGATTGTTAAGCCAATTAAATGCCCCAGTCAGACGAAAGATGTAATTAAAAAGTTTCAAATTCAAACTTTAAAGTAAAGTAATTAAGGAGTAATGTCAAAAGTACATAAGTACTAACTTATTTAAATCTGTGTTCACATAAATTCTGTGTTGAAATAATTGAAGTTTATTTGAAATCGTATATGATATACGTGCCAAGTAGCTCACGAAACGAAGCGTTTCAAGCTATTACTTACTTGTAAATTATATTGTGAGCAAACTAAACTGTTGCTTTGATTTTTACTATTGTTTCCGTGCATTAGCAAGTTGCTAAAATTTAGTTAATTAAGTTGGAGATTAATTTTTACTTTTTCAATTGCGCATTTGAACGCACTGGATACTGCAAAACCTGTTTGCGAAACTCTCTTTCATAGTTTATAATCTAAAGAAGTCTGAAAATTTATTTTCTGGCACTGTTGGTGTTCAGTGTTTAAGTTTAGATGCTTATCCTGTTGATTCTCGTGCTGTCCTAGCAGGTGATGTTCAACAGCATCTTTCAGAGCTCAGTGAATACACCGCTCGCTCCAGATTTGAGAGAGTTTGGGCTAGATTTCGGCTGTCGACAAAGATGGTTCTTCGCATAACGAAAGATTATAATGTTAAACTCTGTAAAGTGTTACATAATAGAAATGTAATGTAAAATAGGTTGTAACACACTAAGTAAATGTAATGTCATCGTTTTCGCCTCTTATCTTATAGTATCAACAACAACAAGGGATTTTTGTCAATGAAATTTCTTTTTCGCCACTTTTGTCACTGATTTGAGAGAAATCATGTTATAACGCCGGACACCAATCCAGAGATTCATCGGTGCATCCGTCAAGACACTAGAACTAATTACATAATGTTGTGAAAACAATCTAATACAATCTTGAGATCGTATTTCTTCGCAATATCGGAGAAAGGACGGCTGCTGCCCCCATGAGAACGCAATTCATCGGACGTAAAGGAATCCCGATTAGAAACCCAACCTTTATTAGAAATATTTACTGCCGTCAACATGCCCGATGCAAGACAAAATACCTTCATCAACCATTATTAGCATCACGAAACAACATATTTACACGAACTATAACCTAAAATAAAATACATGTGAGCAGCAGTGGCCTTTTTGAAGCAATACCAGTAGCGCGAGGAAGGTAGGGTCAGTAGCAGCGTACACTTACAGTCTTCGCAACTATATTTCGTGGACGTAATCTGTACACGTAATCCGAAAATGATGCCGCAAGTATCCGTAGCGCCACCCGACGGGAAAGTAATAAACGGGCCGGATTCTTTTTCCAAAAGCCATAAATCTTGTCTCGCTAAGTCTCCCTAACATCCTGTTTGACAGTGGTAAAGACTCAACTCCACTTTATGACGGCCATATGAAAGCCCTAAAAAGCAGAAGTGATTATTGATGAAAAATATCGTCTCTTCGGCTGACGAAAGAAGGGAAAAATTCAATTTCTGTAGACCAAGAATTTGGAAATATTCCGTGTCTTTTTTGTTCGAAGTCTTACTATTGAAGAGAAAGTCAACATGTGTCTCCTTATGATATCGTGTATTACAAAAGAAAAATAATACCGTGCCTATAAGTTCACTTAAAAAAAGGAAACGCATGTACCATAACCCATTCATATCATTAACAAATATATACATGACCCATTTCGATTTAATTGTTGACCCCTATGATAAAGGTGGTTATACTTAAAAAACGGAATCGAGTGTTCTAAACCAAGATAGGATAGACCAAATAAAGCCGTACTTAGAACGATATGGAATTTGAACTTCAAACTTAATTTTGTTCTGGTTTAGCATTTGACATTGCGCGATATTGATGAAATAGAAAACAACGTATTTGGGAGTAAATTCATTTGAATTTCCGATTAAACACGTTATTTTTCTATTTCATTAATTTTTCTCTCTCTGCCACGATGGTAAGAAGCATTTTTGGTGAATTTTCTAATTCAGAATAACCATTTGTTAGAGTGCTGAACAATTTAACTATCTTTCGATATCATTAGGTTGTGAAACCATCTTCCGCCTTCTTCTTATTTACATATGGTATCAGATTCCTAGACTTATAATTAAGATTTCTAGACTAAAATTAAGATTGTAAAGAAACGTTTTCAACGCCGGGATTCAACCCGTTCAGCTCAAGAGCGACTGCATTCCTATTTAAGGTACGCCGACGAGTATCTGGCTACCTTATACCGAAGTTTTTTGTGGGTGGATATTAAATCCTCCTCCTCTTAAGAGAGAAGGGTCAAGGTATCCATCTGACTTCGAATGGTGGACCTAACGGTTGGGTACTTGGCCACTAATGTGAATCCCTGCTGGGGCGCCATTCTGTAAAGAAACTTTGCCGACGCCGGGATTTGAACCCGGAACGTTCATCTCCGGAGGAATCGCTTTATCGCTTAAGCAACGCCGACGAAGCTAACAGCCGCTAAACCCCGACGGAAGCTACATCATAATTCTTCATCATTAAAAATCTTATTGTACAAGCCCTAGTAAATTATAATGTAGTCATTCTAAGGTATGGCCTAATAAAACATGCCTCGAATAAAGACTACTTAGAAATTGAAACTAAGCACAATAATTAGGCCCACCAGGGCTGATATGATTGTGACTCCACCTCAAATAGAAACATAACTAAATTCAAATAGCTTAATGAGCTCTCGTGGAGTTAGATAATCGAACTCCTTGCCCAACTCGTTTCGTGAAATAAAGTCACTTGAACTCTTTAAGAAATGTCACTGGATCCACTTCGTGTTATTTCCATCACACGCTGGATCCCCTTTGCATTATTCACCATTGCTCTTC
>JJRW01S0009241.1:45257-57906 GCA_001188405.1 Loxosceles reclusa | reverse complement strand
ATTTGAGTTAAACTGAATTCATAATTTCTTGAAATAACATGTCGGGCAGAAAGACAAAACGGGTCTTTAAGCGGAATACTCAGAGGGGGGTTCGGTCGACACCAGAGTTTCATTTTTCATCGCTCCTAATTTAAGCCGTGGCGTCGGCCCAAAAATCAAGGATGGTACTGCGCTAGAATAGCAAAACCCTTGAAACGAAGCTGAGACAAATCAGGCCATGGCATACTAAGGGATCAGAAGATGCTTTGACTTGGATAATCCGAGTTAAGGCAGGACCGTTAGGAGACATTCGACCGAAATCCTTAGATGTTGGTTTCGGGCGTGGTTTGGAAATAGCGGGTATCCACTTATGCCTGCTCCTTTTAATATATTTTTTTTAGGAGCAGTCTTGTCGACATCTTTGTACTTTGCTGATGGAGCAGCAATGACAGCTTTCCTACAGAGGCTCACTTTTTTGGTGAGTACGGAGTGTAACGTGACGTCTCCAAGTTGCCCGAGCCATGTAGTGTTCCGTATTCACCTTGTGCTTGGCACAGCTTGGACTTTACAGGCCCTTGTGCCATTAAACTTCAAACCAACCAACCAATCCTACTGCCACATTGGAAATGCGACAAAGGCATAAAAAAATGCCCATATAAATATTTCGGTGTATTTTAATTTATTTCCAAAGGGGCACCAGACAGAGATTGAGCAAGGAGATAAAAACAAGATGGAAATACAGGGTAAAATGGTCATTGAGATGTTAAAAGAAGAAAAGACCGCCTCAGCGCTTTGCTAAAGCGAACAGACGTGGCCCTACTGACATTGTGTTTGGAGGCTCCAGGGATACTTAAACCTAAGCCGGTCTCATTCCCAGATACAGAGTATAAGGATGGGATATAGACGGAGAAATGGAATAAAGGGATGAAACGAATCCCGCGCCTGGCACCCGGACAGAGCAAGTCGAAGCGTTTTTTTTGTTAATGTTTGTAGAAAACGTATGGCAGATTCTGCCTGTGGACTTTGAAGAGATCAGCGCGGCCATAGAGATGAAAGAAAACCGTGCTGGCAGAAGGGAAAATGATTCCCCAAGGCGGAGGGTGCGAAATATATACTAAAAGGAACTGGAAACAGTCAGTCATTGACAGAAGTCAGTAAAGTGGCAGCGAGTAACAACGGTCAGCAACAGGAAGTTAAGTCAACAGCAGGGGCTGTGCAGCGGTGTTATCGGAAACGTACTCGTGGACAGGTGATCTGCAGTTCGCCGGGATTGAATTGAAGTGGGCAGTCGGTGTTTACCCGAAGAGACGCTAGCAAGGTGAAATATTCGATTTTGTGATACTGATCAAGGTGCGGTAGGGAATTTAATAATAATGTATTCACAGTGATGCTTCGGAATTTAACGTGTTGGCAGTGACGATCTGGAAATAAATGTGTTCGTTTATAGTTGGTGTTTAGGAACGTAGTGTGTGTTGAGAGGTTCTCCAGCCGTTGCAAGAAAGATCGAAGGACCTAAGCTTGTGATCTGGCACTCGTGAAAGGAGGACGGTAGCATCCCCATCGGAAAAGCGGTAAGCCACTTCAAGTCTCTCTCTTTCTCTCTCATTACATATTATCGAAAATCATCATTAAGCTCATATTTTTCGGAGCCGTATCCCTGGGCACATATGTGCGTTAACTGAGTCTGGATATGTTAGTTTTAAGGGAGGCCTCATTGACGAGGGCATTCTAAGGCCGTTAAAGCGGAACTTAAATTTTGGCGATAAGAAGCTCCTCTGATAGTACAATTTAATTTTGATTTTTTTGTGCACGTGCATATATCCTCCAGTGTTTAATTAAATGTATATTTTAAGATTCGCTTCTGGATCACTTTTTTGATTATTTACACAGTGTGTATTTAATGTACTGAGTGAATTAACGCTATTTGATTCATCTCATTACAGAATAGTAAATTAGGGATTACGATTGTACTAACCACTATTTTCTCCCCGTGAGTGCAGAATAGCCTCACGCAAGTGGCCTAGGGGAGGTAGAAGAAATACGTGGTCAAGACCGTCAAGAGTAGTAGGGCGATGTTGACACTACAGGGGTATCCTGCCTCCGTTCGCGAAGTGACGGCGGATAGAAATGAAAATTTGGTCGGATACGGCTTGATCCGTAATCTACGGTTGAAGCTGGAACTATCTTACTTACCGCTTGCGGGGGGAGGAGGGGGAATAAAAGCCTTCGCTGCCCTTATAGTGGTGTAATTGAATTAAGAGACTGCTGCCTGCTGGCTTCAGGCCGAAAACAAGGTTTGCTTGAGTAGAGGGTGGGTTAGAACGCGTTCTTCTGAGGTAATGAAGGGAAGGAATTGGTAATGTCTCAAACACAGGAATTAACTCTTTCGCTCACTTTGAAATTGTGTTTGGCTCAAAAGATACCTCTTTCGGTAATCACTTCTACGAAAACAGGCACGCTTGTTAATGAAGTGAGATAATTATCGTATACAAAACATTTTAGAACAAATTCCAGGTCACAAAAATCTTTCCTTCTATTACACACGTAAATGCATAGTTGAAGTTGAATTCTGATGGATAGTTCCATTGAGTTTTTTCATTCATACGTTCCAAGAGTATCACTTTTGTTTAAATTTCAATATTAGTGTACTGTCCTTGTTAGTGTAAGATTAAAAAATAAAAACATTGCAGTTTATTTTTGTGCGGGGGAACTTACCACTGAGATCGTCTATCGGAGTCATAAATAGGGAAAACCATGCTTTGTGGAATGTTCTCCTGAAAAGCTCTTTGTCAAAAGGATAATCTGGGTACATGACAGCGTGTATGACGATGCCTCCACTTATGATCACTAGGATGGTCATGCGCATGAAATTTACAAAATCTTCTAAAACCTGAAAAGAGGAGAAGTTCATTATACCGAATATGCTGAGCTTTCATGAAAAAGAAAAGAAAAAATAACGATGATTCTTGTCAACATTTTTTTTTGACCCTGTCTGTGTTTAGTCGATTTTTGAAATTTTAATTTACTTTCCTGACACTACAAATTTGGCGAAAGAATACACTTCTCTTCAAATATTTAATGCAAACAAAGCTTTGTGTGTATACACTGAGAAACAGTAACTTATTCAAAAGGTACAAAATAACGAGTAGGCCTCAGAACCCCCCCCCCCCTAGAGACATAGATTCAACGATTCACCAGTACCGATTTCCAGAGACAATGGCCGACAAATCCTATAGCGAGTAGTATAATTCTGTACTAACATAATTTTAAAGGAATATTACACGGTCGAGTTTAAAGGAAGAAATGCTGAACGGGTTTCAAAATTCACATGGCTGCATTGCACGTGCAGAATTCAAGGTAGATGCCTGGTTGTCGCCAGTCCGGTTAGCGAGATTCTTCGGGTGAATTTTCATTTTGGTGTATTTCAGTTTTTAAGCGTTTAATTTTGTTTGTGACAATGGAAGCCCCTCAATTATGTTTCCATTTTCACTCAGCCTGCTGGTGGGTATTCCTTTGATGGCCATAAGTCTGAAGGGACCTGTCTTTAAATTTATGTCGAATTCTTTAAGGTCACTTCCTAGAGTCAAATTCCAGAAGTTTACAATTTGCTAAAAACGATTGTATTACAAAAACTTTTATTTTGGCAGCACTTTGTTGAATTGAAGCTAGTTCTTCTCAGGGGTTGCCGCTCCAGTGGCATAGTGGTACCGGTGTTGGGTTACTGTGCTGAGGAGCCCGGTTTCGAGTCCCGGTTGGCATAGGTGTGTGTGTGTGTTTGTCTTCACCTTATTCATGTTCGTCTCATGTGTGGTACAGTATGATCTTAATAGGTCCTTGAACCGTAAAAAAACAATCAAACAATCATCATCCTCTTCAGGGGTTCACTATTATGGTGAGTACAGTAAGTGACGTGACGCTCCCGAGGTACCTGGTTGATTATTTGAAGTTTAATGGTACGAGCCTGCTGTGCCAAACACAAGGTGATCACGGAACACTATATGATTCGGGTACCCGAGCCATTTTACCTTGTGTTTGGCACAGCATGGCCTTTCTTGATCCATGTGCCAATAAATTTCTATCAACCAACCAACCATTATCTCTGCCCTGTTGTTTACACGCAGTGGTAGAACTCTTGTTAAAACACTAGTTTGCGAACTGATTATCTTCAGTCCAAGTATCTAACATTAAAATCAAAAGCTTTAACTGGTTTGTCAAAATTTATCATAAGATTAAAACCAAAGTTTAGCTTTCAACAAATTGCTAATTAACCGAGATAAGTCTTGGTCTATACTTACCAAAATCTTCAACTACTTTCTTTAATTCGATATTATTGCTCAAATGACTTCTACATCACATTTGAAAATTAGCAAGTTCCACCAAATAAGCTAATTCTTGCCGGCACAAAATAGAAAACGCCAGCTTAGACTTAACAGCCGCAGAACGTGAGAACTACAAGCCTTTGTAGTATCCAGTGTTAATTCTAAAGAAATTGTCTTCCCAGTGTAGATTAAATGAACATTTTACCCGCTGAAGTCCGCTCAATAACAAAGCACCTAACTGTACTTTTATTACTAATTCTTCGCCAAAAGACCTCTCGACCTCCCGTTTAATTTTCTTCTGTTTTTTCACATCTCGTGATCCGTAATCCAATTAATTCTTCATCTGTTTTTAAACTTCTGCTTTAAACTTAACTTTGCTTTAAACTTAACTGCTTCTGCTTTAAACTTCTGCTGTTTTTGCTTCGAGTCAGCCCTAAGTGTTACAGCAGCAGCAGCTTATGTCTGCAAGGCACATCCGACTCACAACATGAAAAATGGGCAAGGATCTCTTTCTGATATTCACTATATTTCGTTTCAGCATGGACCGACTGATATTCACTATTTGACTGATATTCACCGTTTCGACTGATAGACACTATTATTCGTTTCAGCATGGACCTTCTGGTGGAAACGATTATACATCGACGTTTACAGTTTATTATCAAAGAGATTTGTTTAAGTTGACGGGATAAGACGTCAGTACTTAACGTTACGATGACATAAATAAGAAGTACTTACGTTGCACAAGTTGAAAAGCTTAGAACTCTTATAAAAAAAAATACATACAGTATATTCTTTTGGAAAGACACCTTCAACGAAACTGTAAAGGTATACTGCTTGAAACCAAGAAACTGAGGCTCTGTGCATACAATTTTCAATCATTACGGCGTAATTGGTTTGGCCAAAAATTTAATGGTACAAAGGCCTGAAAAGAACATGCTGTGCCAAACTCATTGTGCTAAACGAAACTTGTCGGAGGGTATGTACGTCAGGGGTAATTTCGTCAGTACTAAGGGGGAAGCCAGAAATAGCTTATTTCTGCTTCTAAATTTTACTTCATGCATCGCTTGGATAAGATAGAAGAATTACATTTAGTATTTTAATTTGAGATATTTTTTTGCTATTTGATTTGAATTGTTCTTCTCTTTTTTTTTGTTGTTGTTAGATGATATCAATGCAGCACACACAGTTAAGCAGGTCTCAATTATATACATATAAGATACATTTTTTTTGTCTCAGAATAAAGTCAAAGAACGGGTTAATTTACCACATTCCAAGATAGGAAAGTTCAACTCTAATTATTTGTTCTTTTTCTCATATCTGCAATAAAAAAAAATAAAAAAAAAAGGAGAATAGTTAAACACTCAAAATGTTCCTGCTCACCATAAGCCTCACTCGGTAGAGCAAGGGACCAAGAGTCGGTGATATAGGTAAGAAAATGGCGATGATTCTGTAATAAAAGAACAGTAGCTCAATGCAAAGTATTACTCTGGTTGAGTAGGAATCCAAAAAGTGCACTCGTGCAATTCTCCCCAGGATGTAGAGAACGACGAAAACGGACATCACTAATGTCTCGCAAACTTTCAACAGGAAAGTAGTCGACTTTCGTTTCTGGAAGAGCAAAATAAAATTCACTTTATTCAGAAGCATTAGAACGCTATAGAAAGAAAATATTTAGAAGTGCACATAAGAGAATATGCAGATTCCATTCGGAAAGTAAAGATTTTCTACCTTTTGAAAACACTTTGACGTTTATTTCATAAGTAATTTTTAGAAGATTACATGTACTTTCTATTACAATCGTGATTCATGAGTCGCAGACTCGTATTATGCGCCGTACTCGTCTCGTTAGAGACTTTCGAGGGCAACCCCTTTGGGGGACGCAGGTCGTTGGGATCTTGTTGGTATTCGGCCCTTACTTCCGATATACCACTGTCGCCGAACCCAGGCGCTGACATTGGGCGCCACAGAGACACCGGGGGTAGAGGCCCACATTCACCCATTTCTAGGACCTATGTTGCTGCTCGTGACAGCCTATTTTCACCCGAGGAACAAGTCCCCTCTCTACTTCCTCTTCCGTCGGTTGCGTAGCTTCTGGACGAAAGAAATTGGAGTTTATAAACTTTGCCAGTTCCGCTAGCTCCTGTCTCGTAGCATACCGATCGACAGGTCTCGCGTCACTGCTGCGGTATGTGGGCATTCTAGCGCGTAGCGTCGAGCATAACCACTTGCGCTGCCACAACTACCCGCCGGTGATGAGAGATGTTTCGTCCTATGAAAATAGGCCGGAAACCTCACATGTCTAGTTACTATTTGTTCACGTAATAACCTAGGTATTTAAACGGCATCACTCCCACTTTAGGGACGATTTCATAGATATGTCGGCCGGACGTTGAGGCATTCCATCGTCTCTTCCATTCCTTCATCGTTCTCGAGACCAGCCGCCTTTGTACTGTGCACTACTTGGAGGGACGTTCCATGTCACGGAACTTAATCGGGAACCGGCCTCCGCCAATTCATTGTCCGGGGTCCCGCAGTGTTCGCATACCCAGAATAATTCGACAGATCGTGTACTTCGCTCCGAGAACACTGCCTCCGCTAGCCCCTAGCCCCTCAGGGGATTACCTTTTTGTAAGTACGGGGAAAGTCGTGGCATCCCCGAGATGCCTCAGCCACATGTGTTACAGTTTCGTTCTTCTTTCCCCTGCTAGTTTTGTTTCTGCGCTGTCTTCGTCCAGACGTTTGGTTTCTTTGAGTTTTGTGCCTTTGTTTGTCTTTTGTTACCGTTGTGTTCTTTTCTGTTATTGTACCAGTTTTGTCCCGTCTTATGTGTTAGCCGTGTACTTTTGTTTTGCTTTATTTTACAGGGATAGCGGTCCACACAGCTATCTCTATGTTTCGAGGGTTTTTATCTTCGCCCTCAGCGTGGCCGCACGTTTGCTGTGTGCGGCAACCCGTGTCGCTGGAAAGGGGGATACTGGCAATCGAGGGGGCGAGGCACTGTCCCCAAGCACATAAGCACACACACTGCTTTGGCCCCTACTTCATGCTACACGGGAGCCTCAGTCGTGGCCCGGACTGAGGCAAGCGGCTAGACGGTGGGTTCCTTTGCGTTCCCCTGGCTAGGGTCAACTGATCGGCCGGGTCGGCGGGATTAATCTTTCCGTTTGGCTCGGCTGTGATGGTATGACTCCTAGTCAGCCCTGGCGTGCGTACACGTCCCCTTGTTGGGCTCGGTGGTTGGTGGGGCCGCTGGGAGCCGAATATTCTCCTCTCTATGGGCACATAAACTTTATCTTCTCAGAGCGGGTCCTCCAAGAGGGCCCGAACCGAATGCACAGCTTCTTCACCTTCATCCGATGGTACTTCTGCACTGTGTTTTTTAATCATTCATTCTACAGATCTGGCTTTTGCGAAGCTCTCTCTCTCTTTGTGATCTCGAAGGGACTCTACTCCTTAGCCGGTACCCCGAAATCCGTTAAAAAGCTCCGATCGGGGGATTTGCTTGTCGAAACTGCTTCTTCTCAACAGTCTTGTTCTCTCCTTAATTGCTCTACTTTTGCCAACCAGCCGATCACAGTAACTCCCCATGGATCTCTGAATTCCTCCCGAAGAGTGATCTCGGATGTTGATCTTCTGCATGTCATCGAGGAGGAACTTCTTCAAGACCTCTCCGCACACGGAATTACGGCAGTACGACGTATCAGCATGCGTAGAGATAGACAGACTGTATCGACCAAGCATGTTATCTTAACGTTTAACAAACCAGCGTTATAATCTTCCATCACTGCTGGTTACCTCTCTTGCTCCGTTCGGCCGTATGTTCCCAATCCGCTGCGCTGCTTCAAATGCCAGCGTTTTGGTCATGGACGGAACTCGTGCCGCGGAGCTGCGACTTGCCCACGTTGCGGCCGTCCTGCTCATGAGAATGAGTGCCCTTCCATTAGTTGCTGCGTTTACTGTCAGGGTGACCACCCTGCGTATTCTCGCTCATGCCCAAAGTGGCAAGAAGAAAAGAATATCCAGCAAGTGAAGGTGATGCAACAACTCTCCTACTACGCAGAGGCTAAAAAGCTCGTGTTGCCCGCACCGCCCCGCGGATCGTACGCGGCGGTTACTCGCGCAATGAAGTCGCAAGAGGTACAAACGTCTCTCAGCTTTCCCCCGTCGTTTGTGTTGCCGGCTTTTACAGCTTCCAGTGTCCTTCCATAACCTTCTAGGCGTAAGAAGCCTTCCGCAAAGACGGTTTCTGCGTCTCAGACGACGTCGTCGAAACCAACTTTCACTCCTGCACCAAAGTCCACCAAGGTCAAGCACACTGGGCCTAAGAAGCCCTTGCAAAAGATAGACTCAGATTATTCTTGGTAGAATTAAATTATCAGATTCTTTTAGTGAGCTTTCTGCATTAGAGGATGAGGACTGTATGGATACAGCCCCTCTTCCTATGTCAAAACCCACCGCAAAACGTCAGGGTAACAAAGCTAAACCGCCGCCTCCACCTACGTAACTCTCAATGCCCACTACACTTTTACAATGGAACTGTCGTGGTTTGCGTGCTAACGTCGATGATCTGAAAACGTTGTTGTACACCCATTCTCCTTTGTGTGTTGCTCTGCAGGAAACAATGATGCGTCCGACAGCTCAAGTACAGGTGCGTCACCATGGTGTTTTTCGCGTGGACGACGACTCGTCCGAGTCTCGGGGAGGCGTTGCTCTTCTCGTCTCCCACCACGTGCCATCCATAGCTCTTACGCTTCAGACACCTTTACAGGCTGTTGCTGTACGCATTTTTGTCGGCCATACACTCACGGTTTGTTCTATATATTTGCCACCGGGAGACCGAGTGGCTTTTCTCACTTTGGACGCTCTGGTGTCTCAGCTTCCGCAACCGTTTCTGCTGCTTGGAGATTTTAACGGCCACAGCACTCTTTGGGGTAGTTCCTCTACCAATAGCAGGGGTCGAGTTGTCGAGCGCTTGCTCACAGATCTCGACTTGTCCCTGCTGAATACTGGTGAGAATACATATTTTCATGCCCCAACGCGGTCATTCACTGCTTTGGATCTGTCATTCTGCTCTCCGTCACAGTACCCTTTCTGGTCATGGTCTGTCCTTTTCGTTTCGGACCCCATGTAAAGTGACCACTCTCCCATTTTGCTGTCCTGTACCCCTGTTGGCAGCGAGTTTTCCAGCCTGCCGAGGTAGAAAATGGACTGTGCTGATTGGGATAGTTACACCACATTAGCTGTGTTAACGGATGACTTACTTGACACACACCGACAATTGATCAAGCAGTGGACCATGTGACGATGTGTATTCTCCAAGCAGCTGCGTTTTCTATACTACGCACTTGGACACGCTTACCTAGATAACTTAAACCTTGGTGGAACCACGACTGTTCTGCAGCCCGGAAAGCGCAGAAGAAGGCGTGGGATATTTTTCGCAGATACCCGACTCCGGGTAATATGGCTCTTTTCTAGCGGGCTCGGGCGTTTGCCCGTAAATTCTGCCGTCGTAGCCAACGGGAGTCGTGGCGGAAGTTTGTGCCTAGCATCACGTCTTCCACTCGTTCGAAGGTTGTTTGGGACAAGATTCGTCGTATATATGGCCGCTACACGTCCCACCTATATCCTGTTTGTGCACGGATGGTGACACAGACATTCCCACGATTGCGAATGTCTTAGCTGACTCTTTCTCCCATGTTTCTTGTAGTTTCCATTACAGCACATCGTTCCAGGATGTGAAGTCCTTCGCAGAACGTGCAGAGATTTTCTTCCAGCCCTTTACACCGGTTGGCTATAACTCTCTGCTTACGTTTCTTGAGCTGCAGGCAGCTCTATCACGTTCTCACAATTCTGAGCCTGGAACTGATACGGTGCACTACGCCCTGTTGCGACATTTATCTCCTGCATCACTTCGTGTGCTGCTCCTGTTATTTAACCGCATTTGGCTGGAGCAGGAGTTTCCGTCTGCATGGCGTCATGCTATTGTGCTACCCTTTCCGAAACCTGGGAAGGATCCCACTTTGCCTTCGAATTACAGACTTATTGCGCTGACTAGCTGCATATGTAAGTTACTGGAACGGATGGTCAGTGCACGTTTGGTGCATTTCCTGAATCTGGTGTCTTGTCCCCGTTCCAGAATGGTTTTAGCGGTTTCGATCTACTACAGATAATTTACTCGCCCTGGAGACGTCCATCCGGGAGGCGTTCGTTCGTCGTGCTCATTTGGTATCGATCTTCTTTGACCTGGAGAAAGCATATGACCGAACTTGGCGTTATGGTATTCGTCCAGAACTTCGTGGAAGGTCGCACTTTCCACGTTCGTGTAGGCACGACTCTGTCCCGCCACTTTCCTCAGGAAGAAGTCGTCCCCCAGGGCGCTGTTTTAAGCGTCACTCTCTTCATCATTAAACTGAATGGCATTGTGTCCTCGCTTCCTCCTGGGATCCAGTGCTCGATGTACGTTGACGACTTGCAGATCTCTTATAGTTCTGTGGATATGAGACTTCTCGAGCGTCGATTACAGCTCAGCTTGAACCGGCTGCTTCACTGGGCGGATAATAACGGGTTTTACTTTTCACCAGACAAGGCCGTCTGCATGCATTTCTGTCGCAGACGGGGCTTCCATCCGGATGCGAATCTTCGTTTAGGATTCGTTGCGATTCCGGTCGTTCCGGAAACCCGTTTCCACGGCATCATCTTCGACAGATCTCTCACTTTCGAAGCGCACATTTGTCACCGGAAAGTGAAATGTACCAAGGCGCTCAACATCTTCAAGGTACTGTCGTCCACCTTTTGGGGTGCTGACCGTGTCTCTCTTTTGCGCCTGTATCGGTCGCTCATCCGCTCAAAGCTCGATAAGGCTTGTGCTGTATATGGTTCTTTCCGGCCATCTCGTTTACAGGTGCTCGATCCGGTCGCTCACCAGGCACTACGTCTGTGCACTGGGGCTTTCCGGACATCTCCTGTACAGAGCTTGTACGTTGCGGCACAGAAATAATCGCTCGACCTCCGTTGCCAGATACTGAGCTAACGTTATTTCTTCAAGTTGCAGTCTCAACGTGCACATCCTTTAGGGAGCCGAGTATTTGAACCCCGTCTTGCGGTTCATTTTGATGCACGGCCCTCTGGCGTTGCGTTTCTCCTTTCGGTCTTCGGATGCGACGTTTACTGAATGAGCTTGGTTTCCCTCTTCCTGATGTTGCACAGAGTGTCCTGGTTTTTCTTGCTCCTTGGGAGCAGTTTCAGCCATCGGTATGTTTAGACCTATGTCGGTTTGCCAATTGTAGCACCCCTCACGCTGAATATGTGCAGTACTACCTTGCACATCGAGCGTCGTCTTCTCAACACGTGCCCATCTTCACTGATGAGTCGAAATTTGACGGGCACGTTGGGTCCGCAATGGTGTGCTGTGGCGTTACACGTACTGACAGTCTTCCCGCACAGGCTTCGATCTATTCTGCCGAGCTGCATTCCATCTCCTTGTCATTGGAGTACATTCGACGTTGCTGTTTCTTCAGGGCCTGTGTTTACTCGGTCTCGCACAGTGCTTTGGAGGCTCTTATTTCTATGCAGCATTCGACCCACCCTGTGTTGTCCCACATCCTTGTCACTTTGCGTGATTTGAGTATTCGTGGCTTTGATAAATGCTTTTGCTTGATTCCGGGTCACGTCGGTATTCCTGGGAACAAGGCTGCAGACCGTGCCGCGAAGTCTTTTGCGGGTCGTCTGCCCCTCCCATTCACCGAGTAGAATCCCGTCGTTCCAGCCCGTGTCTATGTTCGCTGGCAAGAGTTCTGGAACACACAGACTGCGAAAAAACTGCATGCCGTACAACCAGTCCTAGCTGACTGGGCGTGCACTTCTCACCTTTCTCGACGGGCGGACGTGCTATTGACTCGGATCCGCATTGGACGCACTCGTCAGATGCACGGTTTTCTTTTGCGTGGGGAAGACACACCTACCTCGTCAAATATACAACAAGAAATAAAGGAACCAATATCACACGGAACAACTACATACAAAGAAAAACGTATATGCAGTTATACTTATAAAATTAGGAGACCTTCTCCGTCACATGCACAACAATACACAAATTAGAGAACACAGCTCCCTCGTCATAACAAATAATGCACCAGAAATAAATAAATTAAAATCATATGAAAGAACTATATATAAAGAAACATATACAGACATCTACTCATAAAACCCTTAAAGCTGCGGAAATTCTTTTCGTCGTCATGCGCACAGTATTAGCATAAATTAGGGAATAGTGTTCTCCAATTTAAAAACATTAACCTACAAAACATAAATTATAACTAAGAAATAAAACACAAGAATATCCAAACATA
>JJRW01S0009236.1:39138-54715 GCA_001188405.1 Loxosceles reclusa | reverse complement strand
CTGTGCTCCCAAATCAAATTATTTTCTTGTTTATTTTCAAGTTTGTTTTCTCTGCAGCATACCACCTACCCTTTGTTGCCCCACATCCTTGTTGCATTGCGAGATTTGCGTTCTCGTTGATATGAGAACAGATTATTCTGTGTGCATTCTGAGATGCGTCGGCATTCCTGGGAACGAGGCTGCAGATTTTACCGCGAAATCATCTGCGGGTCGTCTGCGAATGTCTGCCCCATTCACTGATTGGGCACCCGTTATTCGAGACCATCTCAGTGGTAGCTGGCAGAGGGGTTCTGGCACGCTCAAACTGGGAACAAGCTGCATGCAGTAAGGACTGTAGTTGCAGATTAACTAGGCGCTTCTCTGCATTCACGACGAGAGGACGTGTTACTTATTCGGCTACGCATTGGACACACAGGCTTTAGGCATGCGTCCTTTTTGCGTGGCGATGAGTCACTTACCTGTTCACACTGCCATTCATTTCTAACAATTCACCACATTTTCCTCCATTTTCCCGGTCTTATGTCTTTGTTTCCAGATATTTTAGTCTTGTGTATTAGATCTCCTTACGATTTTGGCACACCATCATTTGATTTTAATATTTTGAAGCGTTTTCTGACTTCTTGTTATATGTATCGCCAACTTTAGAACTTTTTTTTTTTATATAGGTTTTTACATTTGAGTGTTCTGCAGGTTTCCTCACTCTCCATTTTATTTTGTTTCGTTTCATGTATATTCGTCAATGATTTGAAATGGTTAAAATATTACGTGATATAAAATGCTTTTAGAGTCGGTCAAGCTGAAGATCATTTTCTAGTTCACTCACGGCTACAGGTTGGTGCAGCCATGGATCTCTGAATTCCTCCCGAGGAGGGATCTCGGAAGTTGATCTTCTGCATGTCACCGAGGAGAAACTTTTTCAAGAGCTCTCCGCACAGGGAGTTACTTCTGTACGACGTATCAGCATGCGCAGAGATAGACAAGTTATCGACCAAGCATATTATCTTAACGTTTAACAAACCAGCGTTACCATCTTCCATCACCGCTGGCTACCTCCCCTGCTCCGTTCGGCCGTATGTCCCCAACCCGCTGCACTGCTTCAATTGCCAGCGTTTTAATAATGAACAGAACTCGTGCTGCAGAGCTGTGACTTGCCCACGTTGCGGCCGTCCTGCTCATGAGAATGAGTGCCCTTCCATTACTTTCTGCGTTAACTGCCAGAGTGACCACCCTGCGAATTCTCGCTCATGCCCTAAGTGGCAAGAAGAGAAGGATATTCAGCAGGTGAAAGTGACGCAGCAACTCTCCCACGCAAGGGCAAAGAAGCTGGTGTCGCCCGCTCCACCCCACGGATCGTACGCGACGGTTACTCGAGGCACCAAGTCCCAAGAGATACAAACGTCTCTCAGCTTTCCCCCGTCGTTTGTGTTACCGGATTTTACAGCTTCCAGTGTGTCTCCATCAACTTCTGGGCGTAAGAAGCCTTCCAAGGCTTCTTGCGTCTCAGATGCCTTCATCAAAACCATCTTTCACCCCTGCACCCAAGTCCACCAAGGTCAAGCACACTGGGCCTAAGAAGCCCCAGAAAAAGATACTCAGATGCAGTTATTCATGGTAGCATTAAATTATCAAATTCTTTTTGTGCGCTTTCTACATTCGAGGATGAGGACTGCATGGATACAGCCCCTTCTCCTGTGCCAAAACCCACCGCAAAACGTGAGGGTAACAAACTTAAACCGCCGCCTGCACCTACGTAACTCCTAACGTCCACTACACTTTTACAATGGAACTGTCGTGGTTTTCGTGCTAACGTCGATGATCTGAAACGGTTGTTGTATATCCATTCTCCTGTGTGTGTTGCTTTGCAGGAAAAATAATGCGTCCGACAGCTCAGGTACAGGTGCGTCACTATGGCGTTTTTCGCGTGGGCGACGACTCGTCCGAGTCTCGGGGAGGTGTTGCCCTTTTCGTATCCCACCACGTGCCATCCATAGCTCTGACGCTTTAGACGCCTATACAGGCTGTTGCTGTACGCATTTTTGTCGGCCATACACTCACGGTTTGTTCTGTGTATCTGCCACCGGGAGACCCAGTGGCTTTTTCCACTCTGGACGCCCTGGTGTCTCAGCTTCCGCAACCGTTTCTGCTGTCTGGAGATTTCAACGGCCACACCACTCTTTGGGGTAGCTCCTCTACCAATAGCAGGGGTCGAGTTGTAGAGCGCTTGCTCACAGATCTCGACTTGTCCCTGCTGAATACTGGTGAGAATACATATTTTCATGCCCCAACATGGTCATTCACTGCTTTGGATCTGTCATTCTTCTCTCCGTCACAGTACCCTTTCGGGTCATAGTCTGTCCTTTCGGACCCCATGGGAAGTGACCACTTTCCCATTTTGCAGTCCTCTACCACTGCTGGCAGCGAGTTTTCCAGCCTGCCGAGGTGGAAAATGGACTGTGCTGATTGGGATTGTTACACCGCATTAGCTGTGTTAACGGATGACTTACTTGGCACTCCGGCTATTGATCAAGCAGTGGACCACGTGACTACGTGTGTTCTCCAAGCAGCTGCGTCTTCTATATCACGCACTTCGACACGCTTACCTAGATCAGCTAAACCTTGGTGGAACCACGACTGTTCTGCAGCCCGGAAAGCGCAGAAGAAGGCATGGGACATTTTCCGCCGGTACCCCACTGCGGGTAATATGGCTCGTTTTCAGCGGGCTCGGGCGTTTGCCCCGAAAGTCCGCCGTCATAGTCAACGGGAGTCGTGGCGGAAGTTTGTCTAGCATCACGTCTTCCACTCGTTCGAAGGTTGTTTAGGACAAGATTCGTCGTATATGTGGCCGCTACACGTCCCACCCAATATCCTGTTTGTGCATGGATGGTGGCACCGTGTCAGATATTCCCACTATCGCGAATATGCCTTGGGTGAATTTTTTTCCCAGATTTCTTCTAGTACCCATTACAGCACATCGTTCAAGGCTGTAAAGTCCTCCGCAGAACGTGCAGAGATTTCCTTCCGGCCCCTTACACCGGTTGTCTATAACTTTGCGCTTACGTTTCTTGAGCTGCAGGCAGCTCTATCACGTTCTCACAATTCTGCGCCTGGACCTGATACAGTTCACTACGCCATGTTGCGACATTTATCTCCTTCATCATTCCGTGTGCTGCTCCGGTTATTTAACCGCATTTAGCTGGAGCAGGAGTTTCCGCCCGCGTGGCGTCATGCAATTGTGCTACTATTTCCGAAACCTGAGAAGGATTCCACTTCGCCTTCGAATTACAGACCTATTGTGCTCACTAGCTGCATATGTAAGTTACTGGAACGCATCGTAGATACACGTTTAGTGTATTTCCTGGAATCTGGTGGTGTCTTGTCCCCGTTCCAGAGTGTTTTTTGGCGGCTTCGATTTACTAGAGATAATGTACTCGCCCTGGAGACGTCCATCCGGGAGACGTTTGTTCGTCGTGCTCATTTGGTCGTCTTCCCAACACGTGCCCATCTTCACTGATGGGTCCAAGTCTGCCGGGCACGTTGGGTCCGCAATGGTGTGCCCTGGCGTTACACGTACTGACAGTCTTCTCGCACAGGCTTCGATCTATACTGCCGAGCTGCATTCCATCTCCTTGTCATTGGAACACATTCGACGTTGCTGTTTGTTCAGGGCCTGTGTTTACTCGGACTCAAACTAAGTGCTTTGGAGCCTCTTATCTCTATGCAGCATTCGACCCACCCTGTGTTGTCTCACATCCTTCTTACTTTGGGTGACTCGATTATTCGTGGCTTTGACATCCGATTTTGGATTCCGGGTCACATCGGCATTCCTGGGAACGAGGCTGCAGACAGTGCCGCGAAGTCTTCCGCGGGTCGTCTCCGTTTGCCCCTCCCATTCACCGACTTGAATCTTGTCGTTCGAGCTCGTCTCTATACTCGCTGGCAAGGTTTCTGGGACACGCACACTGTGAACGAGCTGCATGCCATACAACCAGTCCTAGGGGACTGGCCGTGCACTTCTGACCTTTCTCGACGGGCGGACGTGCTACTGACTCGGCTCCGCATTGGACACACTCGTCTCACGCATGGTTTTCTTTTGCGTGGGGAAGACACACCTACTTGTTCTACCAGTTCTCACAGTTCGTCATGTTCTCATTGACTGTCCTGTTTTTAACTCGTTGAGGTTTACAGCTTTTTAATTCTACTGTTTTATCATTGCGAACTATTTTAGCCTCAGATTTTACTGTTTTATAGAGATTTTTGCTTTCGTGCAGTTTTTTGCACGAAATTTAACTTTTGTATCTCTTGCATTTTAACTTTATGATGAGCTGGTCTCATCAGCCTGTTTTACACTTTTCATTGTACTGTACGTCATCTGCTTTTTTGTCCTCACGTCTTTAGCCAGTTTGTTTTGCCATCCTTGTTTACCCTTTGTTTGGCACAGAATGGCCTTTCAGGTTTTGTGCCATTAAATCTCCAATAATCAACCAACCATCTTGTTTCACTGGCTTTGGAATACGCATGAAGTCAATGATGTGCTATCGCTGCTGTGTCTTGTGTCTGTGCTACCGTGGAAACGTATTACCCCTGCCTGTCTTGACCTTTGCAAGTATCAGGAGTACAACACATCTTGTGCTCTGTATATCCAGCTATTCCTGGAACACCGTGCCGAATTCCCTGATCATATTTCAATCTTCACTGATAGGTCGAATCTGAGGGGCACGTTGGCTCGTCCATAGTCTACTTGAAGTTCACAGTAGCGGATTATCTTTTTGATGAGGTGTCAATTTTCACTTCTGAGCTTCATTCCGTGTCACTTGCACTCGAGCACATTCAGCAATCTTCCCTTCAGTGATGTGTCATGGATTTCTACTCTCCCAGTGCGCTGCAGGTTCTTACTTCCTTGCAGCCAACAACACATCCCGTACTGTCCCGTATACATACCCGCCTTGAGAAATCTACTTATTCAGTGGTTCACTATCGGCTTTTGCTGCATTTCTGGCCATGTTGAATTTCTGGAAACAAGGCAGCGTACTCACTATTATCACATTTTTGTTGACTGTCCTATTTTTAAACAACCTCGTTTCAACGTTTTTAGATTTCAACATACATAGAGACTTCTGGGTCAGAGTGCCGCGTCAATTGGAGTTCTCGGTTCCAACGTTTCGATGTGATTGCACACATCTCCATGGAACTGAAGCTGAAACTTTTCGATGATTTTTGATGAAAAAAGGTTTTCAGCTTCAGTTCCCTGAAGATGTGTGCAATCACATCGAAACGTTGGAACCGAGAACTCCAATCGACGCGGCACTATGACCCAGAAGTCTCTATGTATGTTGATGACTCTGGCCGCGAAAGCCTTCGAAGTTTTTAAATCTGTTTTTTCCGATATTTTTGGCTCATCATGCGACTTTAACCATCTGAAGCGCTTTTTATTTTATTTTTTATTGATTTATATCATGAGATTTGATGTTTTGCTTCTATCTTGTTTTTAATGTATATGTGTATAAAACCAGTTAAAATAAAAATTTAGTCTCGCTCGTATTTTATTGTGTGTTTTCCCTGTTCTCTCTCTGTTTTGTGTTGCAACCATCACGTTCGTTCCGTTTTGCTTTTGTGTTTAACGCAGTTTGGCTTCCTTAAAGGCTCTTGTGTCATTAATTTCGAACCAAAAGTACGTTTTTGTTCTTTTTATGACACGATACTCTATTTTTGCTTATCGCTTGACTTGTGACAGACAAAGTCTGTAAAAGTTTTGAAATTTTGCAAAATTGGATTATCAGTCACAAGTTGCACTTGCGTTTTAGAGTAACATATTTGGTTCACTGGTGTTGGAATTTTGGCGCCGACTGTGTGTATAGTCTAAGTCACCAAGCATAAGAGAAATCCCCGCTATAGAGGCGTGATGTACGTAAAAGTAACTCAATCTGTCAATCAACTAAACAGCCAACCAACAGCAATGTGGTTTCCCACCAGTAAGCGTCTAACCATCACGTCAAAGATTTCCCGCACGATTCGACATAAGAAATCATTTTCACTCTCTCTCAGCACGTTACTAACGAAATGAATCTCTAGCCATGCAAAGGCTCAATGGTAATGACGGCAGTATTGTTCTTTAAAAGTGACTTTCGCTTCCACGTGCCTGTTCCGTAAGTAAGAGAAGAAAAAAAGAAAAACAATATATTATATATGAAACCGTTTGCTACCTACATCCGGGTAACTTTTACTAATATCTCCGCATGAGCCGGTATGAAATTCCTGAGCTTGCATAAAATACAAATCAAACGTTTTCAAACCTCTCGCCAAATCTGGAGAGAACTTCATAAATTCGAGTTTGCTGTAAACTGCACAGGCTGTACACACACACACACACACGCACGCACAGACACACACACACACGGGGACGTCTATGAAAGTCCCACTATTTAGTGTAGCAGAACTACCCAGGTTTCCCCATATATAATGCGTTTACGAAACATTTTAGGCAACTAGGTCAATTTGCCTCAGAAGCTTGCCATTTTTGGATAGTTAGGAGAATGAGGTCAATGTTCATGATCAATGAGGTCAATCAATGAGGTCATCAATCAATGAGGTCAATATCATCCCCGGTTCACTTTCGCTTCTCTCTTAATACTCATTCTCTTTAGTTTCGTTCCCTGAAAGTTTATCCCTCAGGAGCTCACCTTTTTTGTGAGTACGGGGAGTGACGAGGTGTGCCCGAAGTACCCGAACCGTTTAGTGTTTCGTACTTACCTTATGATGTTTGGCAGAGCATGAGAGAGCTTACAGTGTCATTAAATTCTAATCAACCAAACAAACATCCCTAAAAGTTAGCTTCCTTGTAGTAACGTCGTGCATAGTAATTGGTGGGTTGAGTAGCTCTCTATCTTTAAGTGGCCGCACGTTTGCCATGTGCGTAGTGGGCGGGGTACTGTCCCAACAACTTTTGCTCCGTCTTCATCTAGGCAGGTGACTCAGCCTTCGGCCCTGCTTAAGCCATCAATAGACAGTGGGGAGGAACAGAAGAAAGTCAAGTACTTTCAACTAGAGTCAAACATTAGAGAATTTCCGGCTGGACACGGCTTTCCCGTCTGTGTATGTCAACTTGTAGTTCTTCGTGGTGGGTTGCTGAAAAGTGAATGAGTTCTGCTACAGGTATGAGCGGGGCTCCAGAAATATAGGTCGAGAATTGACGCCACATTTCTTTGTCGTCGCCAAAGGACGTTTTTGCATTTTACGACACTTGGGGGTCCTCAGTGGCTCGTTTCTCTTTCTTTCGTCTCTTGGTAGATGAGTACGGCGCGTCCAGTAAATTCAGAGGTGCCAAAATTATTAAGTATCATATATTTATCGTATTTTAATCTAGTGCATCGCCACCTTTCGCAGTATTGGGTATTTTTCCATTAAACTGAAAAAAAAAAACTGTAACTCTTGCCACTTTGAAATTAGTGAAATTGCAGTCTGGAGATCTGCTCCTTGAAACACCTTCCCATGAAGTCTACCTCGCTGAAATGAGGGTTAGGTTTTCGTTAAGCCTCTCTTTATTTCCATCGTAAGCACAACAAGTCTATTCATTATTCTTGAATTTACTGTGAAAGCAAATCAAAAATCTTTTCCGTCATCATTTTCATTTTAAATTTCCTTTGCATTTCAGTAGAATCAGTTTTAATTAATAATGAATCACAGTTCTAACAGAAATACAAGTTTATCAGTTTTTGTAAGGTCCTCCCAACAAGACTTCGAAAGAGAAATGTGCATAGGTCTGTTCGTCAGAGAGATTTAGCTATCTGAGCAGGAGGGCGAACAGATTCTGCAACGAAATCCGAACTCTGAGCACCAACAATGCCAGAAAATAATTCACTAGAGCTTCTAAGACTTTACAGGAGTGTTTCGATATCATGTTTAGCTAGCCGAATTTCAACGAGCAGACACTTACCCATGGCGCCCACAGAGTCTGTTTCTCCTCGTGATCAGCTAGCCAAATCTGACGAGCAGACCCTTGCAGTTGTCAGACTTCCACTCAATTTTCTTGGGCATCTTCAGACTTTGTCTTTTCATGCTTGCAAAGAAGACACTGATGATTGCAATTAGTGGTATTTCTTCCGTTCTACTTCCCACTCCATTGGCTGTCTTTGTGTGAATTTTCTGGCAGTGTTTCTCATTCTCATTCGAACTTCTTAGGCTTGCTTTTTATATAAGATTGGCGTGAATTTTTAGAAGCTGTGTGATGTTTTGTTCATTACTTTGTCTGAATTTCCAATAAACCTACCAGCGTTTCAGATCTTTCTCAGAGGCTGAAGAACACCCTGAAAATATTTTGATTTGGAGGCAATTAATTAATTTTACTCTTACTTTTAAAAGTTCCTGTTATTTTTCCGTCTGAGAATTGGAGACTTTCAAAGAGATAAGAAGGTGACAGTTAAACATATTTTTACCGACTGTTAATGCAATGTGAGACGTGTTTCTCATCTGGAACTGTGCATTAAGTACAACTACCGGGTTCCTTCTGCGGGGATCTTTCGTATTCTCCATGGCCTATTCACTCTTCGTTGTTCTTCGCATTTTCAGTGTCTTTTTAAGCAACTTCATTACTCACTTTCAGGTATAATATTTACTCCTTTTGCGTCCATCATGTGATTTTCACCTTGTGATGTACTTTGTGTCATCTGTTTTAGAATTTTATTTCGCCCTTGTTGTTAACAATTCTGACCAAACGTTATTCGAAGAGAAGTCATGCCCTGCGGAGAATGTGTGCAACGTCCAGGAAATGAAGAGATGTTGCGGTAATCCAGCCCCAGAAACTTGATGCCTCATGATGATTCCGGTCGTTTCAGTGTATTAATAGGAAACGAGTTGCAAATTTCACTATGCACAAATGTTTGGGTTCGAATTCCATTTGTAGCATGGATGTTGTGTTCGTTCTGTAAAGCCATTTCCAAACACTGCTGCGTCCACGATGAATGGTTTCATCCTTCTCGCTTTCATCTCGTTTTCCTGTTTCTTATATGTACGCCTGTCACACGTTTCCAAACAGACTCAAATATTACGTCATCCAGAATACCTGGGAATCTTCCCCTCAATCCATAAATGCATACGACCAGTACATTTACGCACGGGTTTTTTGCATGCAGCGTGGTCTTTGTAGGTATGTGCTGTCCTTCGTTTTTTCATTTTGTTTTTTCGCTTTCGCCCTGGTCATGTTTCTCATGCGTTTGGCACAGTATGACATTCTCAGGTTTTGTGCCCATAATCCTTCGTCGATCACAGCGTTAATTCGCGTTTGAAGAGGGTGGCCATATGTGGAGATGAACTTACCTTCATCAGGGGAAGAAAAAGAAGATAAAAAGTTTTGTGGATTTTATCGAAGAAGTGGGAGGGAGGAGGTTCTGGACTCTGGATCGTTTTCCTTGCTACGTCTGCGCTTATACATTGTTTCATGAATTCTTGAAATCGAGTAACATCCTCTCTCTTTATGCTTTTGCGAGTCAATAAAAAGCGCGGATTCTCACCAAATAGAAAATTGATCTGTATTGCAACCTATGTATCATACACAGTGTTCAAGTAAAACACAATAGATGAACAACCGTTGCTGTTGTAACCTCTCAGAAATGTCAAAAGGAATCCAAAGATAGTAAGTGGTGAACGATTTACCGCAGATTTTAAAACAAATTTCCGGACATATATTTTCAACTCTGTATTAAAAATCTCCTAAATGAACTGTCGCCGTTTACGCTAATTTTTACCCAGGCCCCTTTAAGGTGACGCTTCATATAATGCTGGGTTTAATGCAGGCCAGCTAATACCGCGACACCGCGTGCTGTTCCGGTTGAAAGCAAAGGACAAGTCGTTATCAAAACGATGCATCCAGTGCTCGACACGCAGGCTAAAAGCCGTAGTTTAACTTTACCTACTTCTGAAACATTCTCGGACGAAATTGTTTAGTGCATTTGCTTGCTAATGTCGCAAATGGAAGTTTCTACCCATGATGATATTTATTCATACAATTTACTTGCACGCATAACGTAATGTGTCTTTAAAAAGGGATTAAAATTTGCAAATATCTGCGTTTGCGAGCCAAAATATTGGGTTTTATAAATGTAGATCTTTATGTTTGTTTATAAATGTAGACTTTTTTTTCTCTCTGCATTATATTTAACCAGCAAATTATTATTTATTACTTGTATTTTGACATCTCTTTAAATGTCGAAAGCTTTTTACATGAATAGCACTCACAGTTGATACTAAAAATAGACATTGTAGCAGTTAATACAACAACTGAATTCACTAGATTCGCTGTAATACTAATTAAGGCTGCGGAGATGCTTTCGGATGTACTAGTGGGTATTTTCATGCAGCTGACTCTAACACTGGGCCGAGAGAATGGAAGTTGGTGAATGTAGTTCCAGTGTTTAAAGGAGGCAACAAGCAAAATGTACGTAAATATTGTCTAATAAGTTTGACGTCAATTGGTAAAATTTGTGAAACAGTTATAAACGACATTCCTTTTGGAATGTAATGGGTTGATTACGGAATTCGAGCACAGATTTAGAAGAAAAATTCAATGTTCCATTTGCTTTTTTGCATTAATTTACGATTTAATAAGCAAAGAACTGGACAAGAATAGTAACGTTTACCTAATTTGGTCTTTCAGAAAGCTTTTGATATAAAGTGTTCCATAGTAGACTGCTAGTTATACTGAAACGGATCGGGGTTGATACTAGTTGACTACTTTATTGGATAGGCAGTTAGTAAGAAAACCGAAAGCTACCTGTTGTCATTAATGTTCAATTCTCTGAATAGACTTTTTTAGTTACGAGTGGTGTACTACAGGGGTCGGTTTCAGGTCCGCTTCTTTTGTTGTTTTATGTAAATGATTTAAAGGAGGGCATTCAGTCATTTGTTAGAAAATTTGCTAATGACAAAGAGATAATGCGGATTGTAAATTCTGAGAGTGAAGCACGTGTCTTTCAGAAGTATTTGGAGAAATTCACATTGTGGGATAGATGGGTAGACAGACAGACACAATTTATTGACGGGAAGATTTCAAAAAGTTACAAATTTAAAAGTAGCATTATATATTCAAACAAAACATCATAATAAATATAAAATTGTGATCCCGATGGAGACCTGGGAAAGGTCCTCGAGTGGACCCGTCAAGCCCAGGCCACCATAATTTATATGCAATATAAACAACAAATTATAGACTTCAAGGATTTGCATAAAGCAAATTAAACAACAACAGAAAAAATAATTTAATGAAATGATTTAGGTACGTATAAAATGAATTTAAAAGAAATCATTAGAAACTATTAAATTTAGATGCAATCTGCATAAAACCGCATTCTGTGAATAAAGAAATATATAAAAACATATATTAACAATTTTATGTTGAGATTGCTGCAAAATGTATGTTTTAAGTAGCTTCCTAAACAATGATTCAGTATTTTCCTGTCTGATCCGGAGGGAAATCTCATTCCACAGTCGAGGTCCCTGACAAAAAAGAATGAAAATGGACTTTGCATTTCAATGTTGAAAAATACAAAGTACTCCATTTTGGCAGGAGAAATAGTAAATTTAATGACAGGTTAGGTGATAAAAAACGCAGTAGACAGTTCGATAAAAATTTTGAGTGTTGTTGTGATCTAGGGCTTCGAATTTAGCGGTCCGTGCCTTGCAGCTGTAAATGAAGCTAATGGAAGGCTTGGGTTTCTTAAAGTCACCTTACTTGCCATGCAAGATAAGTTGTGCTTCCCTTGTACAGATCACTAGTCCGTTCTCATCTTGAGTATGACGTTCAATTTTGGGTGCCGTACCTCAAGAAGGACATAGACTTTTTGTAGAGAGCGAGAGCTCAAAGAAGGGCTACAAAAGATTATTGATGGATTATGGTGCGTAAATTTTGAAAAAGATTGAAGGAATTGAACCTTTTCAGTTTGCAGTAACGAAAGATAAGGAGATATTTGATCCAGGCTTATAAAATATTACATGCCTTTGATAACATAGATCAGGAACTCTTCAAAAAAAGTGTATGTAGGATAACTAAAGGTCTTAGAATGAGATTAACAAAGAAAAAAACGAACCTCTCATTAAAGCATGAATTTTTTCCTGATTAGAGAAAGAGCGGGTAATATGTGGAATAATCTCCTGAAATCTGCTGTGCAAGATGTAAGTCTGTTGAGATTTTCAAAACATTCATTGGCAGGTAACTGAATGGCAATGATGTTTAACTTTAGGACTTTTGTTCTGACACTGAGTTTCCAGTTTTCTTCCGCAATAATTTATTTTTATTTATTTACTTAGTCTTTTGCATGCCTTTGATTTTATGGTTGTGTTATTCGTTATATATTTACGCATAAAGTGTGTGTGGTTTTTCAATTTAATTGTCTTTGAGGTATCTGGCTGAACAAAAAGAAATGTTTTTCTTCCAATCTATATAAAGTTCCAATTATTGACAATGGGGCAGTTGTCTGTCGACGACCTCATTTTCTGTACTTGACAAAAATACAAAATTTGATAACACGGCACCGAAATAGCACGTGTCAACAAAACGTGAGTAAATGGAATACCTTTTATCTCATAATTTACCTTATCTCTTCTTTTTATCTGTGTTAGCTTCTTTGTATCTTCTGCGTCCCATTGCTGACGCGCGATTATTTGCTTACGGTAATCACTTACAAAAGGGTATCGGAGATTCAATAATGTTTCTCTCAGATCGAATGTCGAAACTCAACTTTATGAAATACATCGATGGTTTGTGGTTCATCGATTATCAAAGGGGTTGAAGGGGTTGAATTTGCTCAGTTTGCAGAAAGCAAAGATAAGAAATGGCAATAATATTAGTCAACATCACGAAATAAAATTCCATAAAGAAAACAATTAAGACAAATTTCTTCCACATAGGGTGGTAAACAAGTAGACGTTTATAGAAACAGTATACAAAACTAAGCTTGAAAACCGAATGTGATGCTTTCACCACAGTTTCCTTTTCATTTCAGCTTATTTAAAGCCACCAAAGAAACATCCAGAAAAAGAAACAAAAAGTATATTTCACGAGAGTAAGCGATTAAGCACATATTTCTGAAGCAGTGATGAAAGTTCATCTTACAGTTAAACACAATGAATGTAAATGTAATTCTTTCTCCTTAAGTTCCTGTGTGATAAAACAGCTGTCGTAAAGCCAGTGGTCATAACTCTGCGTAATATTCAGTCATAAACGGAGTATATTGTGATTTCCAGCAAATAGTTATTTTGTTGAACGACTGAAAAAGATGGAAACAACATTTTATCACTAGACGGTGGAGACGATTCTAGTATAGTTGGATTTTCCTGCACGAGAACAATTACGGTGATGCTCTGCTACGTCGTCTTCACCCGTTAGTCTGGACATTTTGACAGTGCCCATTTCAAGCGATGTAGCAGAAGAGACAGATCAATATACGTCTAACTGTCGTACCATAAAACTAACTATAGAGATTTGCATGAATTTATCTTTCATAATTGTCTTTGTTTTTTCCTCGAAAACTATCACAAATGTTGTTTCGTATTATTTATGTAATGCTGCCCGAAGTGCATAAAAGAGAAATAAATTCTTTTTTCGTAAATCAGCTGAAAATCATTGATCAGGGTTCGTAGACATGATGAAAGTTCTGTCAGTGATCAGAAACACGGCAACTCGCGACTGTAGATTACGGCCTTCATCAAGCGAATGAGACAGTGAAAGCGAGTCTCAGTAAATACAGTAGCTATGGCAAAATTCCTGCGGATAATCCTTAGATTCCCAGAGTTGGGAAAAACCAGGGAAGAAACCGCTAATGTTTATTGGTGGAATCTTCTCGTGTAAGACTGTGATACGAGCTTAGCAACTAGTTGAATCAGTTTGTGTCGTCCTGTCCATAATTTCGTGGGACTCGCACGATTCCAGAAACAGTCGCTTGCCTCTGTTTGAGATGTTCCTGCGTCAAACTTCATAGGACTCAAACTTTTGTTCTGCCAACTGAGACTTGAAGTCCCTTTTTGTAGAAAAACACGAGCGTGTTACTTCACTCGGACCGAAACTGGTCTTTTGGTTTCTCCCATGTACATCTTGTCACAGTTTTTACAAGGAATCCAATAAAAGACACCCGATGCTTCACCACAGGAATTGGCTTTTTCGCATGCATCACCGTAGCGTGGAGCATGGCTTGTAATAGGCCTTTTTGCCGACCTGCCAAATTATGATATATCGTTTCTGATATACGATTAACATGTAGCAGAATGACTTTTTCCTTTACTTCTCCCCACACCACGAGGCCTAGCGATGCCAGAAATTCACCTATTTCTTGCAATGAAGCATTTCGGGTAGCCATTTTGTCTTGGGGTGCAGTTAGCATGTTGAACTTCTTGGTTTACGAACTCTTCATCGTTACAAGGAGTCCTAGCGCGGTTGTGTAAAGTTCTCGGAACTGATGCTTTGTTACATGTACGGTGGTCAGACTTCAAATCCAAGTGTTTATCACTGAGTAGGTTTACGGTATACAGATAACGAAAGGCATCCATTGTTATCTTTCTTGACGAGAACATCTTGAAAAGGCACGCACCCACTCTCTTTGAATTCCAAGGTGAATTGGATGTTCCAACTTGAGGCTGTTCAAAAAGAAATTAAACCCTGTGATGCTATCAAATGGTAGAACCACGAAGGTTTTTGGACGTGGTTAGCCATGGTGGGCTTTTTCCTGTTGCTGACTTACATTTTGCATTTGTATAACATACCGTTTTTTCATACCTTGACGTTGAACTGCTCACACGTATGCACTTCTTGCTTGAATGCTTCAATACACAGGATGGCTACCAAGCTGGAAGCAGGTGATCCCATGGCGGTACCCCATAGCTGTTGGCAAATGGTATTTCCTTGAATACCGTCTCTTACAGGCAAAACTCTAACAGTTTTCACATTTCCTCCGCACTCAGTTTGGACCTCTGATGCAGTGTGATATCCTCCTGTAGTCGAATTATAGCAGTCGCGACCGCAAGTGATGTGAGAATACAAGTGAGGATTAGCTTCTCGTCGAATGACATTATTTGCTTTCTCCCATCGATTTTGAGGCCACAAACGAATTGGGCGAATTCCTGGGAAGTAGATACAGTGCAGTCGCGGAACCAACGAGAGGCGACAGGAGATTGTAATGTCCATCTACAAAAGACTTCAACATAAGCTACTCAGTTACTGTTTGGCGTAGCTTAAATGGGAAAGCAGTCGCTCCGGAGCTCAACGTTCTGGGTTCAAATCCCGGCGTCGACAACTTTTCTTTACAAGATGTGCCAGATGTTTCGAGAGTTGGTAAGTGGACGAACCGCAAAAGCTGATAACAGGTCTAAGTGTGTATCTCTCTCTTTTTTTTATGCGTGTGTGTGTGTGTGTGTGTGTGTTTATCTTGGGGAGGCTATTAGAAGTTCTTAGGTGAAAGGAAATAAAAAGTCCTTATGTTAAATCCAAAGACGATAATGTGGCACAACGTAAAACATAAGTGCATAATCTTTTAAAATGTTGACCCGGGTTTCAGTGGCTTACAGCCACCTTTTTCAAAACAACGAAACACACTGAATG
>JJRW01S0009235.1:46095-57272 GCA_001188405.1 Loxosceles reclusa | reverse complement strand
GAAAGGAGGACCGACACGATATTAAGAGGTATCCCATGACTTTTGTCACTTCAATGTATGTTTGCTTGAAGTGTAAACCATTCAGCAGAAATACACATCGGTATTAGAGCTAGAATTTCTTGTCAGACATTCTGCTTCATTTCAGGTGTTACGCTACTGCATGCATGGATAATACGGGTTCGTAGATCGCTAACATTACGGGATGGCAAGTGGTGTCAAAGGCACTGTTCGTAAAGGATTGCTTGACTGCAAGCCTTTTTGAAATAATCTTCTAAAAACCATTCTCGCTGGTATTGGAGCATACAATGCTTCCTGCATAATTCTGCAGAAATGTTGACAGTACCAGATTGTGGTGCTTTCCCTATATACCCTCAAATGTGCCGATCCAAGCGTGCTGACGTCTGTCCAGATGCACTTGTATCCCTGCGACGATTGTCATTATCTTCTTTAATTCATCTACTCCAAATTCTCTGCACAGTGGACTCGTGTGATTCAGCTGCAATGTAACGAAAAGACCTACCGGTAGTGTGTAGGCCTGCAATGAAGCCCCTCGCAACATCATCACTTTGCTGAAACTGTCTCCGACGTCTTCTCCCAGTTATTTCTTCAACTACACTTTTGGTCTGAAAGGAAAAACAGCTCAAAAGTTGGCTTTTCGCAGGTAGGTGAAAAGAACAAAAGTTTGCTCATCTGACGCTTTCTTACTTTGATCTTAGCTAGCTAATCACGTGACCATCTTGAATTTCAGATCATCAGCGTAAACCGTTAAGCTACGTATTCCTTGCAATTTGGATACTGATATGTCGACATTTTTCTGGTTTTGCATTTTCTCTTCCGCGGAGTGTATTTACGAAATTACGGTGGTTTTCATGATTCGCCTCTATAATGCATATGCCATTATAATTTTCATATTTCTCCATTACAATCTACATAAAGTTTACACTGAACTTTCAGAAGGAAAAAGGATTTGTTGTTGAATATTCTCGAATGTTTACCAAACGGAATTGAAATGAATTGAAAAATCAGATCTTAGGAGAAGAATGTTCTTACATTAATTAGAAATGGAAATTATTTTTCCAGATTCCGAGGCCGCGAGCGCTCTGAAAATACTAAACAATTTCTGCCTCTACCGGGAATCGAACCCGGGGTTTTCCTTTAGTACAGGAACGACCTGACCACTAGCCCACAAAGGCACAAATCAGATAGATTTTCAATCGCTTATCAAGGCAATCAAGGGCGATATCAAACAACTTATACATGACTTATCTCCGGTGTGTTTTGCTTTACAAGATACATTTTTGAAGCCAACATATGAGGCAAAGATAAGATGACACAGCATTCTTCGTTGCGATCATTTTTCATCCGAGACGAGAGGTGGTGTCGCGCTAATTGTCCATCACCACATTCCGTCTTCTCCTCAGACGCTTCGAGCACCTTTACAGGCTGTCGCTGTATGCGTATACTTATCGTCTTCTCTCAAAATTTGTTCCTTGTATTTACCTCCGAGTGATCAAGTTAATTTTACAGAACCTGAAGACCTTCTTGAGCAATTACAAACACCGTTTCTGCTGCTTGGGGACTTTAATGGACATAGTCAGCATTGGGGATGCCCTGCTGATGATGCAAACAGCAGAGGTCGAATGGTCGAACGTTTACTTACAGATCTTGACTTGTCTCTGCTGAACACAAGATACAACACTTATTTGCATGCTGCCACAAGATCTTTCACTGCACTTGATCTGTCTTTCTGCACTCCGTCAGAGCACCCCCTGTGGTTATGTTATGGTCAGTCCATCCTAACCCAATGGGTAGTGATCATTTCCCGATAATGTTGACTCAGTCCACCGCTGAGGTTTGCAATTTGAAACGTGTACCCCGGTGGAAAATTAACTGCGCCGACTGGAAATTGTATGTCTCATTGGTTAGCCTGACGATATATATATATATGATAGAAAATCAAAACATTGATCAAGCAGTGTCAAACATTACATGTTCCATTCTCCAACCAGCAAAATCGTTCATACCTCACACATCCGCACGATTACCAAAATCTCCGAAACCATGGTGGAACCACGAAGGCACCGCAGCCTACAAAGCGCAAAGGAAAAGTTTTTCGCAGGTATCCGACCACAGACAACATGCAGCGATTTCAGCGGGCTCGTGCAAATGCTCGCCGTGTCCGCCGTCGCAGTCAACGGGAGTCGTGGCAGAAATTTGTATCTAGCATCACGTACACTACAAATTTGAAGGAAATATGGAATAAAGTCTCTCCGTACAATCAGTGGATATTTCACTTCCCACCCCATGTTTACTTTGAACAATGATAGCGGAACCGTGTCTGATCTTCCCGGTATAGCAGTTAGTCCTGGCAGAAACCTTTTCCAAGGTTTCAGGCAATACCAATTATAGTACTTCATTTCGGGAAACTAAATCACGTGCAGAAAACTCACCTCTGTCTTTCAGGCCCTTTACACTAGAAGGTTACGATGGTTCATTCACACTTCTTGAGCTGCTGGCAGCTCTGTCTCGATCGTGTGATTCAGTAGTAGGTCCCGCTGATGTCCACAATGCCACTTCGCTATTTACCACTCGAACCTCTCCATGTTCTGTCTCCATGTTCTGTTACAGATGTTCAACCGTATATAGCTGGAATACGATTTTCCAGTGTTTGGTTACGATCGACTAGAACTTAAGAAGGCCAAGTTACTGTATAAATTTGACGTCACGAAAGGCCTTTAGCCAACAGCAACGTATGGAAGAATTGCTCACATCGTCTGAATTCTGCATTATGAATGCATTCTGTACAAAATTGTTTGCATATTGTTACATTTGCGTTTTCAAAACTAAAAACTTTGCTTTCTGACCATATGAAGGTTTTATATAGAAAATATTAGGAACATATATATTCACACTCGTGGACGCTTCTTGTGACGTGACCGTCATAGCTAGCATGGCCTTTACCTCTAATCTATTTGGCCGTGGTTTGGCACAGCGTGGCCTTTACAGGCTCTTGTGCCATTGAACTTCAAATAAACCCCCCCCCCCCCCTAACTTGGGTGCTTCAAATTTCTTTCGATTATATGACCGTTTACCGGTCAAAGTGTTGAAGGTCTTTGGACAGAACCTATCTGAAATTTGATTCGTTGAAGAGTAAATCATCATCAGGCTTAGCGTTTTCCAGCAAAACGTAATCGTGTTACTTGAAAAGATGGTGCGTTTTTAAACGTTCGTGTTAGAATTTCAGTTTTTGAAGTTACTAATAAAAATAAATAGAAGCATTGCTAAATAAGGTTCAAAAGCATCGAAAATGCGAGAATTGTAAACAAAGGTGGAAATCAGGTGTCGAGTGCAAGAGGAAGTGAAATACTTCTTCCATTTATACTACGACCATAATCTAGTTGAGCCTTTGTTATAATCGCGCTTGCAGGTGGGGCGCTGCAATCGTTTCGCTATAGGTATAGTTGTAGTCTGCGTCTCTCACAAGAATGGGTGTCGCTATCTTGTTCTTCTACGTTCTTTGGCTTATAACTTCTACACCGTATATTTGAAAACTTCTAGAAAGAATGACGTCACATGAAGCCCTAATTGTTTTCCCGTAAACTACATACTAACCTGCAATGGTGGGAATTTTTGCATCTAAAGTAATGACAGAAATGCACTGACGCCATAAAAGCGTCGCCAAAGAGATCGTGTTATCTACACTGGGGAAAATAGGATAAGAGAGAGAGAAGTAAGAAACAGAATTAAAACTATTCCATCAAGAAAGACCTGGAAGACATCCCATGCGTGTAGATACATTCCAAAAGAGTTCTATTTTCACTGGAGAAAGATCGACCATGAATATTATTAGCTAAAAAAGGTGATGACGTATTTTTGGTACAGTTAGATTTATTTTACGCAGAACTAAGCCTCCTTCTGTGTTCTTGCACTCTAGCACAATGTGTTAGGTCGTTTCCTCTGTAAATCACAAATATTACGTTTTGGAGCAAACTTATGATTTTGCGAGCATAAATTAGATTTTGTTGTATCTTGATGAGATCTGATTATTTATTTCCACTGATTTGATTGAGTAAGTACGAGTATGAGAAGACTTATACTTATTTTTTAGATAAATAAATGTGACACTTTTGCAAAAGACCTTCCCAGATATACCTATGTAGTCATCTTGTACTATATAAAGAAATACCGATGGCACTTTCATAAATACAAAAGATAAATACAAATGCAAAAAAAGCTAAACTAGCAACAGACCAGGGGCCCAACAAGGCTAGTTGAGGAAAAGAAAAGAAAAACTAAATCGAATGCACCAGAGGGGGACCAGAGTTAATGAGCCGCTTGAAACCATCAATAAATAGATCCCAAACTCTCTACCCCCTCCAATAGATCATTCCAATAATTCACAACTCGATGAGAAGAGAATTCATCTCGTAATTTCAAGCGAGCACGCGGTATGTAGAACTTCAGACTATGATCACAAGTAACAAAACTCTCCCTAACTTTAAGCTATTCATAGATCGTTCTATCAAATTCTCTAAAAAGAAGCTTAAAGGCTTGTATGATGTCGCCACGTATTCGTCTCTTCTCCAGAGGAAACATACCTAGAGTACCCAATCTCTCAGTGTAACTTTTACCCGTCATGTTCTCCAGTATCCAAGTTGCCCTTCTCTGTACTCTCTCGAGCAATTGCATGTCCCTAGCCAGATACGGAGACCTCACCTGTGCAGCAAGCTCCAAATGAGGAAGAACCAAAGTTCTGTACAAGGGCAGAATCACATCCGCGGACCAACTACAAACAGCCTTCCGAAGAAAAACCAAAACTCTGTTAGCCTTTTTATGTGCTCAGTGCAATACAGCGAGAAGAAAAAATCGTGAGAAATGAGAACATCCAGATCCCGAAAAGAGTCAACAGCTGTTAAAGGATCCCCTCCCAAATGGTATAAATATCTAATATTCCTCCTACCAAAGTCTATTACATTACATTTAGCTACACTAAAGGAACATTCCCCATGACCGGGACCACCCAGGCAACACATCAAGATCTTTCTGCAATTCCCTAGCATCAGTTTCAGTATTCACGACTCTCATGAATTTTGCGCCATCAGCAAAGGCACACATCCTACCACCGACACCCGTGTCCAGATCACTGATGTACAATAAAAACAATAATGGGCCAAGAACTGATCCCTGCAGGACCCCACTTTCTTCAGGGATTTAGTTAGAAAAACGTCCAATAACAACAACAACTCTCTGCTCGTGACCATATAGCCAATTCGCTATCCAACGGAGTAACAGTCCTCTAACTCCAACTCAGCCGAAGAAATTTCCCGTGGGAAACCTTATCAAAAGCCTTCTGGAAGTCCAAATACACTGCATCAACGCTGTTGTCTATGTCGACCTCAGCCGAAACCTACTTATAGAATGCGAGGAGATTCGTCTGTCAAGGTTTATCTTTTCGAAAACGTGTTGCTAACAACTAACTAAATTAGCCTTTTCCAAAAACTCTGTTAAGCTCTCCTTAATAAATGTTTCAATTATCTTAACCGTAACAGAGATTAAACTCACGGGTCTGTAATTGCGCTAGGGTCATCTCTAGACCCCTTCTTGAAGATTGGGACAATATTTTCTCTCCTCCAAGCCAAAGAAACGATGCCAGTCTGCAACGTGTCACGAAAACTTTCGTACAGTGCCTCTACAACCTTTTCGACGCATTCGTGCAAAATCTTTCGGTACAAGTCGTCTGAAACTCTCTGCTGCTTTATTAACACTCTGAGACTGAAGGTGTGACATAACTTCGTTTTTTTTCGACAGTAATGCAACCAATACCCGATGCAACCTCCAAACCGCAAGATTCAAGCTCGCCACTGCTCATAAATACAGTGCCAAAAAAAAATTATTGAATTCATGTGTCAAATCCGTGTCACCCTGAATCAGAGTGCCATCCTCCCTCTTAAGAGGTCCTACCGCACTACCAGCTCTCGTGTTCCCAGAGACATATGTGAAAAAAGACTTCGGATCTGATTTGATGTTTCGCGCTAGTTTCTGTTCGCAGTTACGTTTCGCTTGTCGAGCAGCAATCTTAAACACTTTCTAGCTTCCTCAAGTTTCATCCTCTCAATTTGCGTCCACTCGATTTATAAGTTCTGAACGCATTCTGTTTAGCAAAAAATAGAAGCTTTAACTGGTCATTGGGCCAAACAGGATGTCTTTACTTGTTTCGCTTTAACCCTAAAAGGAACCCTACTTAGTGATTAATTTGTCTAATTCACATTTGAAATCGTCCCATTTCTCACGGACTCCATCCACTACCATGAAGCCGCCTTCCAAAACATCTCGTAATTCATCTCTAAGGCCCTAAAAGTTACATCGAGTGAACACTGGACTTTAACGTTTGCCGCATGCATACTTTTCTCCAATGCTGTAATCAAAGAAGATCACATTGTGATCCCTATCGGCCAGCGGATCTTCCACTGTCAAGTTACAGATTCAGTCAACCCTATTAGACAAACCCAAGTCCAAAATATTAGAACACCTTGTCGGTTCCTCCACATGCTGGGAAAACAAGAGCTCTTGAATCAAGTCAAGAAATATTTGTCACTCCTCACTAGTAGCCAACCCATGCTTCCAATCCACTGTCGGATGATTAAAATCTCCCAAAATCTTCCAAAAGAAGAAGATCTGCTTTTCTATCAGCGAACAAAATTTGAGAATATAACTCGCGATTATACTCACTGCCGCCATTCGGGGGCCTATAACAGTTTTCCACCAAGAGCTTCCTACCGCTAGTATTTCTTATTTCTACTCAAACGGATTTCACAGTATGACTATTGAGTTCAAAGCAATCAGAGGCAAATGACGATAATTCGTTTCTAACATAAATCACTACTCTTCCTCCAAATCGGCCGTCACAATCAGCCCGATACATCCTGTAACCTTTGAGAGCCCGAAGATTATCGTCGCTCACGCTTGCCCTGCTTTTGGAGACACATATTAAATTTAGATCCTTCTCCACTGCTTCTATACGCAACAACTCAATCTTATTACACAAACTACTACGTGCATAGTTCTTTTTCTATTGTGTTTCTTTGCTGAAATAAGATGTATGAAATGCAAATTTCCCATTAGCGATTGTTTCAATTTCTACGCGTTTTAGTTCATGGATCTGGAAATGAAACTAGATGACCTGCTGAGAGCCGAAAAAACGCAGCCTGAAACCTTAGATTCGTCTGCTACTGGTTGGACGTTTTTAGATAGACGTCCACGTGCATAAAGTAACTTATTCACGCTGATCTGGGCCGTGACATCAGGCTTTTGCATTGTTTTACGTAGAGCTCCTAGAAAATCCAAAGAGGTATTTCAAGGATCTTCAGTTCCAGGCATCCGGGGATTTCGGAAGAACCACCGTAGTCTAATGACGTGACCAAAATTCGGGCGATGTATGCAGAAATGTGGCAACCATGCAGTGCGGACTGTTTTTTCTTTTTTCTTCTTAGCATTACGTCTATGGGGAACAGACTACCCGTTACTTATATCTCGATCCATGTTTTGGCTAATTCTCAAACATTCGAAATTGGTGAAATTGACGAATAGTTATTAGAATAGTGACGTCACTAAAATGCCTTTCTTGCGGCATGGTGGTAATGTTCATCAGTACATATCTTTAAAACATAGGCCAGAAGTTTCAATGAAATTGAGTGGTAGCATAAAAATGGGGGGCAAATGGAACAGACGAAACCCCAGTGTAATAAAATTGGGGCATGTGGGGCAAAACAAATATGGCCGACATAAAGATAAAATTTAAAAAGCAAACATGCTATGAAAGGCGTTGGAAAATTAATTTCTGCTGAAGGAAAACTTACTGAAATCGGTGTCGACCAGTAGTTTCTGACTTAAAATCATTAAAATGCGATTTTTATGGTGTGTTTCCCAACAACTTAGGTCCTTCATATTTCTCCCGGTTATGCGACTGTTTTCCGATCTAGGTTTTAAAAGTATTTTGTTATCAGACTACAAACCACAAGATTTCTGGCTGGAATTATGTTAGGATATGGGTATTTGTCTTTAAAATCCGTTTTTCAAAGAGAGTATGCTGTGCCTTCTTAATGGGTTCACTCTTCCTACTTTAAAAACAGTGCCAGTGTGAGGCCGGCTCCTCCCTGGGATAGCAACGCCGCATTACGGTGGCCGACATTCCTCTCAAAGCATTAAAAAATTCAATACGAACGCTGTCAGTGTAAAAGAAGGTGCCAGGATCGTCTTGCTGACTATTTCATCAGTAACGTTCGTCCGTGAAGTCAAATAAATGAGAACTATTTTCTCTAAATACATACCGTATATTCGATTATACCTTTTTAAGAAATAGATATATAAGTTTTTTGGAGCACGGTAGCAAACATTTCTGGAAAATTTCTATGGTAAGGACTAGCCGATCTTCCCAGCGTTCCTTCGGGTCTTCATATACATTTATGAAACCCGCTAAAACGTGCTCACTATATCATTAAAAAAAATTCCACACGGATTTTTTTCCGGTATTTTTTTTCTGGCATTAAGTAATACAATTTACCCAGCGTTTCATGGGAACTGAGAATTTGCAAAGCTTACCTCCTAACGTTTTAACCCGTTTTAGCAGAAGCTGCCTTTTAACCAAAGCAAAAATTAATCCTATTGCGAATTTAGTTAACGTTCTATTTGCTCTTCAACTGCAGAACGGGAGGCAGAACACTTGTTTGTTGTAACTCCCATTCTAAAGTACGAAATGAACTGAGATTTCATACTTCATTTGGTCGAATTCGCTTTACACACCAAAACAGCCATGACACCAAGGTTATATGCTCGCCAATTTAAGCTTCGGCACCAATATTAGACAAACGATAATACGCAGCCGAAGGTGTCTTATCTTGCGTGTGTGCAACCATGGAACGCAACTCGGAATGAAATCTTTGAAAGGACTTGGATCACCTTGTGTTTGGCACAACATGGCCTTCACAGGCTCTTGTGTCATTAAACTTCAAATAACCAACCAATCGCAGATATATATAACATTTGTGCCTAGTTAGGATCTCGGCACCCTACACGACCTTAGCTACTCCAATGTCTCTTCTCAAATTCGTCGATTTCGGCATTTTCGAAGACCCAGACTTCCTTGTTCCGCCTGTTCCCCACCTTTCAACCCCGCCATTAACTCCGCATGAAGTTTCTCTTCTACCCTACCTATCCAGAGCGATAGCTAGACTTTAACATAATCGAGTTCATGTGGTCAACTTTCGATAACAATGTTCGGGTCCGATATGCGTCTGTAAGATCTTTACAGGAACTTGAACAGTTTTCGAGAGAAGTATGGTATAAGATAATTGTATCCACTATTCGAGACTTATGGTTTGTCCATTCCAAGAATTCAGCCAGCCTTGAATACGGCCTTGGTTCTGCACTATAAAGGAATGCGTTATTTTTCCAGGTATTTCCGTATTTTTGTCTACCACTGTACATTTACTGAGTGGTGTTGATTACAGCAATTTTTCTCATATACGAGAAGCAGGGTCTAGTGACGTCAGTTTCACCGCCTGTTAAAAGTCTCTACGTTGTGAGATTTCTTCAGAGTTGTGGCAACAGAAGACAACAAATAAAATAATAACTACTACTTGCATTTTGTTTGTGTTCCACAAAAAAGAAAGTTTTGATAGGAAAGACATTGTTACTGTTGTTTATTATTCTACTTACATTTCCTCTGAATAAAGTTGTCTAAAGAAGTTCATTTCAGTATCATTTACTAACTATACGCTCGGGTTTACACAACGAACTTCATTGGTGACCCGGACGGTGATCTTAAAACATGACAGCAAACGAGAACGTTGAGACAACACCGGAGAACACAACAATTGCCAAGATAAGCTTAAAGATTCCTCCTTTTTGGAAACTCGACCCTAAAAATATGGTTTTTACAGATCGAGGCCCAGTTCCTCAACGCCGTAATTACAGCTGATCAAACAAAATATGATTATGTCGTCAGTTCAATCGTAATAGGAACATTATCACAAGTCACGGATATCCTCGTCAAACCACCATACGTTGGCAAATATTCAGCCATCAAAAAGAGACTTACTGAAATATTCGCCGATTCTGAAACTCGGAAAACTTTAAAACTCCTGTCGGAATTGGAATTGACTGACAAGAAACCGTCACAGCCCCTCTATGAAATGCGCAACTTGGTGACGGAGCGGGTTCCAGATGATTTTTTGAAGACCTTGTGGATGCAACGTCTACCGCTTGATATGAGGAGCATTTTGTGTGTGAGCAACGACGATCTGTCCAAACTATCAACAATGGCCGATAAAATATGGGAATTAAATCCCAATTCCTGCAAATAGCTGGCGTTGTTTCTTCGCCAGCTGGAGACAATATCACCCAAGATCTACAGAAACAGAAGCAAATATCGAACTTGACACTGCAGATAACAGAAATAAATAGGCGTAGAATTTTTAGTCCACAAAGACGAAGGTACAGATCGAATTCAAAAAACCGTTTCAAAGATGACAGCAGACACCCAGTCGAGAATTGAAACCATCGCTACTCCGGCACCCCAGTTGATTATACACTTATTGCAGATCTTCCAGAGCATGGAGACTTCAAGAGTCTTCAAGCGAATCCCAGTTTAAAAATTGTACAAATCCCTATCCCAAATAGCAGTAAGAGAATTTACTGTGACATCTCCACCAATTTTAACCACCCCTACGTACCTAAGGAATTTCGTCAGAAAGTATTTTTCTCCATATATAATCTATCTCATCCAGGAATTCGAGCAACAACGAGGCTGGTAACAAAAGGTTTCACTTGGCCTGGCATAAACAAAGACTGCCAACTGTAGACTAGAGCATGCTTCTCATGCCAACGAGCCAAAGTCCACAAACACACTCATTCTCCTGCTGTTGAATTCAAGGTCCCCAATCAACGATTCAAACCAACGATTCAATCAACGATTCAAACCAACGATTCAATCAACGATTCAAACCAACGATTCAATAAACGATTCAAATCAACGATTCGAAAAATAGTAACAAAGGGAGGGAGCGAGTGACGAAAAGAAAGCCGGGAAGAATGGGAATATAGCGAGCAATAATAACAGCAGATGAAGATTTACTAGCATTAGTCCCAAGATAGGTATAAGTAGGCAAACAAGAAGATAA
>JJRW01S0009226.1:48898-61024 GCA_001188405.1 Loxosceles reclusa | reverse complement strand
GCTGGTCTGTCGTAGACCCTAGTCCACGGCAAAGATATTTCTTGCGCGGAAAATGGTAGATCTCCGACATTGGAACGCAACTCTTTCTCACAATATTACTGCTTCTTGTGTTTTCCCCCACTTCTTTCTTTCTGCGTATCATCGAAGGTGACACTATTGGCCTCAGATATCAAATAAGTCACAAAAACGTGTGACAAAAGTTTTCCCCAACTTTTGCGACTGTAAAAGGTTTATTTATCCGTTAGACGTAGATCCATTTTATCTAATGGCTTCAACATCCCTGTTCAATTCTCCATTATTGCTTGTAACTAACGCTCTTTACCGACGCCAAGACGTAAACCACGGATCTGTCAGCTCCGATCCCCTCAAGGGCTCACCTTTTGGTGAGTGCGAGGAATGACGTGACGTCCCCGATGGGCCCAAACCATATAGTGTTCCTCAATCACCAATTGTTTCTCACAGCATGCCATTAAACTTCAAATAACCAATCAACCAACCAACCAAAAAACCAGTCATCTCCGGAGCGACCGCTTTCCCAACTAAGCTACGCCGATAGATATCTGGGCAGCTTATTTTCTAAGTATTTTGTGAGGGAGGACTTTACATCTTCCCCCACGTTGAGAGAGAGAAAGAGGTTAGGGCACGGGCCTGGCCTCGAGTGTGGACCTCCAAGTGTGGAACGGCCGAGTGTGGAACTCCGGAACGAGTGTGGAACTCCGAGTGTGGAACGGCCAAGGATCCATGACCACAAGTGTGGGTCCATGAGTTCGGGCGCCAATTGTAACAAACGACTTTTGCCGTCTCTGGGAGTTGAACCACGAATCTGTCAGCTCCGAAGCGACCGCTTTCCCAATTAAGCTACGCTGACGTTGTATCTGGCAGCGTCTTATCTAAGTATTTTGTGGGGGGGACCTTGCATGCTAGAAAAGGTGAAACAGTTAAAATGAAGTTACTGACATGCAAAAGCCTCGAGAAGGAGTAATTTTTGCCAAAATCCTGATTCCACTATTATAAGGATAATTTATGAGTTAATAAAAAAGCTTAGGAAATGTAATGCAGTATTACATGAAAATGATTTAAGGTTACAAAGAGTTAAATGTACCCCATCTACTTATTAGTGGAGATGCTTTGTGACATACCCATAGGAAAATTTTCTTCCATAAATTTTGAACCCTCTTGTTATTTTGTACAATGCCTTTCATGCGGCTCCCTACTATTTCTACTACCTTAATTACTGGTTCGTAAATGATTAGCCTTCTCTGAATTGTTACTACTATTCTGCTTTTCTTTTGTCCATTTTATCAGTTTACAACCTGACATTGTAAGGTTCCCCAAATTCGAACGAATTCGAGTTTGGATCGAACGAATACGAATCTGGATCGAACGAATACGAATCTGGATCGAACGAATGTAAAGTACAACAGCATAAGCGTTGAAGTCTTCTTCAGGAAGGATCCGTTTCCTATACTAAAGCCAAGGGACCAACTAGTATGCACCAGTTGTTATATGATTAAAATAGTTACTAAGCAAAAGTCGCTCATCGGATATTATGGCTAAGTCACGGATTTCGACGACTCTACTAAGCATTTTTCCGATGATCGAGTAGTTAGCAGCAAATTGACAAGACTTTCTGCAGAAAGTCATAATATAGCATTTCCCAACGTTAATAAGAAGGTGGTTAATGTTACGCCAGACGTGAAGCAGATCGAGGTCCATCCATAGTTCTCAGTAATCTTGTCCGTTCAACTCCCTCAATTCCTGGCTCAAAATTATTGAGTTCACGACGAGTTGCCATGGCGCTTCTAATTAACTGCTACGTTCCTCGCCAATCTTTTTCTGTTTAGATGATAATCGGCCATATGATCAAGGAGTATGCAAATTAAACGATATACATATGTGTCTGGATAATTATCAGTAGGTAGTTTATGTGTTACTGTACTTGAAGCAAATATTCAAAGTAAAGACTGAGGGGGGGGGGGATAGAGAATAACTCAGGTATTAAGAAGTAGAGAGAGAGAGAGAGAGAGAGCTGATGTACTCAAAAAGAAGATGCAATTCATATTGCGTCGGTAAACTGCCCTATTTTATCTGTTTTGTCTGAGCCGCAATTTGAATATGCATCAGCGTTCATGCAACGGTGCATTGCTCAACATTTTTCAATTAGTCTGAGGATCGCGTGTGTATTTAGAGCCTAACCTCAAGGATTTTCTGCAAATCCCATAAAAAAAAGAAACCTGTTTTTTGATGGCGAGACTTGGTACATGTCTGGATTGATGTTGATAAAAAAAATAAAAGTAAAATCATGTGATTTATTGAGCTCAATGTCATTAATTCTACTCATTGAAACTACTTCGAAATTATTTTACATTTACAATATTTCATTCACGCCTTTCCGTTACTTTCCTACTAATGGAAATTGAATTTTTTCCCATATTTTTCCCCCTCGAGTGTCGCAATTTATTTGCATCAGCGCCAATCATTTGAGACGCTTGAAAGATCAAAAAGTCTGAGGAAAACTCAGATATCATGCTTATATACCGGGTAATCGTAAACTGTTTCAACAACAAAAAAGTGAGTGATGGTACGCATCAAGACGATCAATATTTGCAATAAAACCTGTGGCCACATTCCACTCATATGGCCAGAAAAGAGTAAAATTACATATTCGCGTTGATTCTTCAACATCGGCAAAACATAAGAGTATCACTAACTTATCAGCTGCATAATTCCAATCGTGTCAGAGAAAGACTAAAAGTAGCTGTTGAAAGTGGTGTCCGAAAGCGTCGCTGCGCAGAAGACACCAGCGAATGAAGGACTGTTGCACCTTCTCGTAGACTCCTGATGTAGTGTTGATCTTGTTCGAAGCAACAGCGTTTCTCGCGATAAGATCTTCCAGGGAGTGGACACGCATCTCGTACAGAAATGTTTCAATGTGCCTTCAGAAGAAGTCCTGTAGATTAAAGTCCTAGGTGCGTGAAGGTCAAGCCGCAGGTCCTCCACGTCCAATCAACCTCCAGGATATGTCGTGTTTAGTTAGTATTGGACCTCGGTGGAAAAGTGTGCCCGAGCCCCATCATGCATAAGCCACATACGCCCTCTGTGTTGTGAGCGGAACATCCTGGGACAGAATAGACATCACTTGCTCCAGGAACACGATGTACGCTACGTCGATGAGACGTGTAACAAACGCCCTTTACCAATGCCAGGTCTCCACCTGGATCGTTCAGCTCCGGCGTGACCGCTTACCCAAAAAAGCTACGCCGACGGGTATCTGGGCAGCTTATTTAAGTTTTTTTGTGGGGGAACCTCACGTCCTTTCCCCTCGTCGAGCGAGAGGTCAGGGCACGCGACTGACCTAGAGTGTGGAATCCAACATCCAAGAAACCGTGGCCACAAGTATGGGTCCCTGTTTGGGCGCTATTTGTAACAAACGCTCTTTGATGACGCCTGGACTCCTACTTGGCTCGTTCAGCTCTGGAGCGACCGTTTTCTCAATTAAGCTACGACGATTGGTATCTGGGCAGCTTATTATCTGAGTCTTTTGTGGGGGAGAACCTCACAGACATTCTGGCAAGAGGTAAGGTCCCACCAGGCAGACACCACGAATACCTGCCCAGATGTTGACGCGAAAATCTCTGCTGTTGTTTATGAAAGCCAGTGACTTGTGAATTTTCTCGAACTGAAGCCCGCTGGTTGTGACTCTTAAAAATGCCTTCCCGGGTTAACGCGGCCTCATCACTGAATAACGCGAATGGTGGTAAATGCGTATTAGCGGTATTTACCTGAAGCATTCACATAGCAAACTCCACCGGGCGGGGATAGCTTGGACCCTCTGCACGTGGTAAGAATGAATCCGTTCCTCATGCAGAATTCAGAAATCATGGGAATTCCACACCGAATTTTCAAACACTCATTTCAGATGCCATCGGTCGCTTACTTGTGGAAGGAGCGTCTGCAAATATCTTCCATTTCGGCTGTCCGTACACTTCATGGGCTTCCAAGATCCCTCTTTAAGAGAGCCAACGAACCGGTTACGTTATCTCTGCTATCAACACTGGTGTAGGTCGAATGGTAAGGAATACGACGATTAGTCCAAACACTTTTCGGATTTGTAAATTTTTTTTTCAACTTTATTCTGCGGTTTAAGGCATAAAAAAAAAAAAACGTCGGAATTATAACTAATCCTCGAAATTTGTATGCTGATTACGGGCAGAAAGAACGTCATAAGTTGGAACCTCTGTCTTTTCTGACACTGTGAATGGAATATGGGCCTAGGTTCCTGCAAATATACTCGTCTTCATGTATACTGTCAACTCTCTTGTTTTACTAAAAGAGATTATGGTACTTGTACTTTGTCAGAGGTGTTCGAACACCCCTCATTTCTACAATGAATCGGTCCTACAACGCTCATGCATGTCAGCGAAGCGACATAAGCTATGACTCGTCGTTATTTATAAAGTAAATATTCATTTCAATGAAGATGAGTGGAAGACAGTCCACTCTAACTGGGCATTATGGTTGAAGTTGCCAAATACGATCGTTCTGTCCGAAAAATATTTCCTAAATTAAATACTCTGCTGTCGATTGTTAACAATATTATTGTCCAGAGAAGACGTGTCGAAATAATCCATCACAATTCTCCAGCGATTTGGTAGGCATAAGAAACTAACAGATGAGTCCATCAAGCTCTGAAATATGTTGTCAGTAAACAAAAGCCAATCTCTAGAAGCCATCTCTAACAGTTTCCGCATCGTTTCGGGAACCGTTGTCAGCGCCAATGACTCTGAAGTGTTTGTTCATAGTTTTCATGGGTGTGCTGCATTTGAGAAATAAATAGTTACACAGTGTCCACCATTATATATTTAACATGTTGGAAAGAACGGATATATTTGAGTACCAATAAGTTGTAAAGTAAAACCTTATTTTTTGTCGACGCCGGGATTCGAACCTACGGATCTTCCATCTCCGGAGTTCCAGAGAGGCCCCTTTAACCGATTAAGCTACGCCGACTCTTGTCTGTAGAAGCTTATTTTGAAGTCTTTTGTGGGTGGACATTACATCTTCCCCCACTTGAAAGAGAGGTCAGGATATCGAACTGTTGGCCTAAAGGTTGGGTCCTTGGCCATTATTGTGTGTCCCTGTTTGGGTGCCATTTGTAAAGAAAACTTTACTTTTTGTCGACGCCGGGATTCGAAACTACGGATCTGCTATCCCCAGAGCTCCATAGAGGCCGCTTTAACAGATTAGGCTACGCCGACTCTTGTCTGTAGAAGCTTATTTTGAAGTCTTTTGTGGGTGGACATTACAAAGTGGAAGATACAGAGTGAGGAATAAAGCACGTGTTTGGGCACTTGAAGATTGACTGTGAATTCTAAAGTATTGTGTTGAGTCTATATCGCAGAACTTTATGATGGTAGCGTTATAGCCTGCGAGATGCCTTTTTTGTTTCCTTAAGCGATGACTGCAAGCAGTCGCAACTTAACGAAGGTAACCAGTGCCATCTGTTAAACTGTCCTGTAGAAAATTATGTAAATCAATTCATTTGAAGTTCTAGCAGCCTAACAGTGATCTTGATGCGATTTCGTCATGATGTTACAATGCGTGCGACGTTGAAGAAACGTCAGAAATGTGCTGTGGCTAGGATGTGGCGTTACGACGTTGCTGACTTTCTGTGCTATGTGGGTGTAACGTACGTCACAGAGGGGGAAAAGGAAGAAATCTACATGACCTTTTAATGAACTGTAATTCTAAGAAAAAAATGAAGATTACGTATATGCATTATGACGGTATTCATACGGTCACCTGAACACAGATTGTGAAACGCTTACTTTCGACTGCTGGGAAAAGAAATAGTCCCACCACAATTGACGAAAGCTTTTCAATGACGTATGAGATTTATGAATAAGATTACGATTAGGAACGTGATTGCTGAAAGTGCGTGGCGTGGTGTGCTATAAGCGCCCTACTGAACTTGTCGCAAAGAAAAGAAAGAAATATTAAAAAAAAGTGGAGGATAAAAAAAAAGAGGAAAACGAACTGCATTGGATTGCGAACCAGCGAAACATTGCCTTTAATTGTTGCCTTTTTTTAATTCGATAAAAAGAAACTACTCCGTTTTCTTCGCTCAAGGCCTTTCCGTAGACGCTGCCTCAAAAGGCAATTAGGCTTGACGTGACGTCATACTACTTTTCCGTGAATGACTTGACTTTTTTTTTCTCCCTTATGCAAAGCTCCGTCACCCCTTCCCTCCGGCACCGCCGTCCCACACCTCACGCAAAGGGTCATCTTTGCACCTGCGCCTCGTGACGTCAACGCACGATCGGAACGTCATGCCCTTGCGATACTGCGTAGGACTATTGGAACTAATGTTGTAAATGAAATTAGTACAAGGATTTGCATACATTCATTCACACATATGATGCGGCACGCACACGGTTTTAATTGTAGTAAAATAGCGTAAGGTTTATTTTGGTTTTATCTTCTTTGGGGGTTCCCGGATAGGTGCAAACCTGTGCATAATTTGTGAATACGCTGCATTGTATCAGTTTACGGTTATGCATTAAAGCGTAAAGTCTTATAATACGATTTACCATTGCGAAAATCAGTGTTGGAGACGGGTTAATGTCTGTTTTGTCTGCTTTTTAGTAATAGTATTAAGAGAAAATATATATATCTTTATACGATTCAGCTGTTTTTTTAAAGCTGTTATTTTAATTTTTATTTCATCCATTTCTTCAAAAAATTTGGTTTCTTTCACTTTTTACATTCCAACGTCTTTTTCGACACTTTGAAGTGAGGCTTCACTGCGAGGTGCCTATTCCCGAATGCCCGAGCTGGGTACGATCCCGGAACTTCGGATCTCGGCCATGACTTGGATTATCCTGGCATTAGTGCATATATAGCAGCGATCGTTATGTGTCTCTGGACTGGACCCTCGAGACTTTGGTCTTGGGGTCTCGGACACGGAACAGGGATACGCCGACGTCCAGGTATCCTCTCTAATTGAGTGAGATTACGGTTGGTCTGATGATAAATACTGTGTCTTATGTATTGCCGAATGGCAGACATTACAAGATAATGTAATCTCTCCGAGTAGGCTGGAATTGTGCTTCATTTTACAGCTTAGCCGAGAGCCCTGTACCACGGCCATCTTGAACACCAGGCCTCAAACTGGAACAAAACTCCTGTAATCGATCTACGTTTTTGACGTTTCGGCTGTGGATCAACAGACGTAAGCACTGCTGGCAGTATGCAACCAATCATCAACCAGTGGCGTCAAAAAATCATATTTGATAAAGAGCAGAGTTTTGTTCCAATTTGAGACCTAGCATTCCATATGGCCGTAGCTGTACCTGGTTGAAGGTGCAACCACAACAACCCACTGTGTAGCCAAGGTGTTGCCCAGCCCTTGGTGAAAAAGTGTCCCACGGTTACATTCAACTTCGATGAAAAGACATTAGATCACATTACCCTCTCCCTGTCATGTCTGCTCAATTTTTGCTATCCTTTACGAACTGGAGGCGTTATGTGCGGACGACAAAGACTTTCAAACCGACGTTCTGCTGCTAAACCAGATACGGTACAACATACGTCGAATTGTACGTTCGGAGACCTTTAAAGTTATTTCCTATCGCAGATGCATGATTTGATGTACAGTGACCCTTCTGTTGGGCTGGACACATCTATGAACGTTCTTTCTCGCTCGATTATCAGTAGCCGGTGTCGAAATGTTTGACGTTGAGGCCTGGTTTTTGTTTGGTGGTCCATTCTCTGTAGACACGTGCCTCGCAGCTGTTTTTAAACATTCGTTAAACGTCGTCGTTTAGACGATGCTTTCTGCAAAGCATAGCGCACCCATAAGGAGTTTTGGTGTTCAAAAGTCCGTCAAATCACTTTTTTTTCTCCTATTTTTCTTAAAGCTTTATCTGCCTTGTCGCTTATCCGTCTATATCCCCCGTTTCATACATATATGGCTCGGGGGCGGTCTCAGCATCACGCAACAGCTACATCGCATAAAACTGCCATGTTATCATAATAAAGTGGACACTGAGTGTACATAGACCAAATGAAAAATTCCTATACAGGGTGTCCCAGCTAAGATATTACACCTAGATGAATCGGAATCACATTGGAATGCCGGGTCGGAAACGCCTTCCTGACGTAGTAAGGGCATTGAAAAATCTGGATCACACAAAGATGATCGAATGGTCACACAGCTGGATCACAAAGCTGGATGGTCGGCTGTAGTTGGGAGAAGTGTTGGAGAGATTTTGAGAGAGTTTGGATGTATATTAAGAGAGAGAGATAGATAGATAGGACGGTTGGGATGGTCGAAGAAGGAAAGGGGCGGGGCTTCTCGTAAGTTGCTCAATTGAGGGAAAATTCGATCTTCTCTTCTAAGGAAGCTACGAAGTCGATAGTTGAAAGGGATGGATAGCAGAGATCGAGAAGAAGAATTTGATGTTAGTTTGATGAGAATCGGTACCGTAGAAGACGAGATATCGAGACTTCTAGGTTATTACGCAAAGCTGACTCCATGCCCTCTACCGCATCAAGAAGTCGTTTCCGATCCGGCATTCCTATGTGATTCCGATTCGTCTCAAGATGTACCCTCTCGACGTGTGTATCATCTTAGCTGGGGAGTATATTCGTTGTTTATTATTGTATGTGTTCTTCATCCATATTTTTAATAGTTAAAAACAAACATATATGTATAATCAAGGAACTGTATACCGCAGGTTGTATGCCCTTGTTTTTATCCTGTAGGGATGCTTATTTTTCTTCTTCTGTGGTCATCTTTCGAGCGCAGCTGTTTCTGAAGCGTCTGCTCCATCTGATCTACTTTGTCGTAAATCACTTCTTACAGAGTGTCAACGCTTTCACAACCTGTGACGTCGACTTTAGGTTCTTATGTTTCAGTGAAGCATTTGAGAAGTTCAGAAAATCGAAGAAATAAGAAGGAAAGTAGTGTGCGTGCGCGTGTGTAGGGAGGAAGGTGCAAAGAAAATCTTTACTTTATGCCGACGCCGGGAATCGAACCCCGAACGTTCACCGGAGGAGCCGCTTTTACCGGTTAAGCTACGACGACGCTGTAACTCAGTGCTTATTTTAAAGTCTTTTGTGGGTGGATATTACAAAGGGTAAGAATATAAGTAACACAAAGGCAAATATTAAACGGCTTAAAGAAAAAAAAAGATGTAATATCGGTTGTTCCTATAATTTCCATCTTAACTGAAAGATGGATATGGTGACAATTATTTTAGCGATAAAAGTCGTAAAAAAAGAGTTAACTGGATTTTCTTGCCACAGATGGAATTACGATTTCCAGATTTCGATAGTCCATTGAATTACAACAGGTACACACTGAACTCTCCAGCTTTCAACATTCCTCTTCCTTATCCACAAGTATCTTCCAGGCAGTCCTGAGCCATGCTCTTCCACATGCCCTTTGTATCGTCATGAGTTTTTTCTCAGGAAAATGTGGCTGATAGCGAAGAGTCACGTCCATAGGGAATATGGTGTTAACAAGAAAGTTGATGTCAGTGGTCATTCAGCCCACGTCATTTGGTCTGGAGGGTACAGGTCCACAACCCAGACGTTTCAGCGGTGCAAGAAATTAGTATATGATAGTAAGAATCATCCAGATTTTTGACACAGACCTGGTGTTTGGGTAATTAGGGTTTCATGTTTTAAGAACTCTTATCCAAAATCTGCTGGTCAAGTTGTTGACGTTCATTCTACAGGAAAGTGGACGCCTCTTTGGTTAGTCGCAAGGCTTGCTATTGCTATCCACAGGAGCTGCAACGTGTCGATGATGATTTGTGAGGAGATGGTGACTCATTCTGTGATGAAGAAGATAGTCGGGAAGCAGAATGGCCTAGAGGATGGTGAAGAAATGTTTTTTCGGTAACTTGAAAGCATATGATCACCTCTCCCATAAGGACAAAAATGACGACAGCAAGTTAATGCAGAAGAAACTACTGGCTAAAATCGGGAATTTTCGAGCTGGTATGACACGTTTCAAAGAAATTTTTACCCAGAACCCTACCAAACGTGTCATAAGTTGGTATATAAGGAAACATCCTTCTATCTTGTCATTGCCGCAGGAGGTCTTTATGTTATAGAGCTCTACTTCTGAATTTTAATTTCCAAATTCGCCAGAGGAAAAAAGCATGCACCTTCGGGGATTTCGTTCAGAGTTTTGTTTCTAACAGCAATTGAATTCCAAGCAGCTAGATATTGCTCGTCCGAACGCTATTATATTTTCTCCTAGTTTTTCTATAATTTTAATATTTCTAATGTTTTAGAATTGTATAGAAATATTTCTATAATTCTTTCATGACCACGTTCCTTTTGTGTGTGCCAAAGAGTAATTCTGAGGGTGGAAAAATATTATAAATGGTGGTGTATAAGATAAGTAATTTAATATTTAAGCACTACTGTACATAGTGCATGATTCTAAACTTTGTGAGGTTCCCCACCACAAATACTAAGCTTCCCAGATATTCGTGGACGTAGCTTAATTGGTAAAGCGGTCGCTTCGGGGGTGACAAATCCGTGGTTCAAGTCCCGGCGTCGTCAAAGGGCGTTTGTCACAACTTTTTAGAATAACTTTTTAGCGACGTAAGGCACAATTGTCAAATGTTGGAAGAAGATGATGAATAATTTTCTATTAGCTGTCTTGACAGTACTTAGAAGTTAAAAAATTTGTGCTTGAGAAAACCGTGTTGGGTTTCTACTAATTCAGATAATAAGACTTCGTATCTATTCTACTTGCTTGGCGAAAGCTTTGTTTATCAGCGTCCGTTGTTTACTAGGGACACTAGGAATCAAATCTCAGATCTCTCAATTCTGGAATGAGTGTTCCCCCACTGAAATATGTCAGCGACTCTGGTGGGGTACCTTTAATATCTATATGTATTGGGGTGAGGGGGATGACTTCTTTTGAAAATATACATTTACTTTCGCCAATAACGTAATATTTTGTGGATCTCTCTCTCTCTCTCTCTCTTCAGAAGCATTATTACAGAAATACTGCACTTTTTATATGTTGAATGAATAAAGCGAAACACTCGGCACACTAACTCTGTTGACCAATTTATTTATTTATTATTATTTTTTAATGCTCAGCTGTGGGCCCTGCTTCCTACAATTGAATATAGAAAAATAGGTACTCACGGTGACTCATGGGGTGCGGTATTTATCTTTATAAAAGAAATAGTTTAATCAAGAAAAACAAAAGCCAAGGCACTTATAATCTGAAAGCCTAGTTGATCTAAATATATCTTTACTTTATGTACACTATTTTTTTCCAAAGTGATTAGGGATACGCCTGCTATGTTTAATTCAATTTTTTGATAATTTCTTTTTCTACTCAGATGGTGGTACGGCAAGCTTATGAAACGTGCAAAAAAGTAATAAGGATTTTTCTAACGTGTGTACAAAAGCAAACAGGAATAGTTTTCCAAATATTAAGACGGTTTGCTATGTTTGTTTTCTTTCAGACGGCGGAAGTTAGTGATTTTTACCGTACAGTCTGTAACATTACTGAAACAACAACATTGTTTCGGCTATGGACCCTCCCTTAGTTCCGGAAAGGAAATGAACAAAAAAAAAGGAAAAGAAAAATGTGTAGGGTTCGTAGGTTTTACAAGGTTAAGCATATTTTTAAGAGTTTTTTTCTTTAATTATCCTGGGAAAGAAAACTGAGAGTAGGTAGATGTAAGGAAAAGTAACGTAGTGAACGATTGTCAGAGGTACAAAACGTCTAAGAGTAAGGAAAGAAAGCAAGAAAATCAGGATTGAAAGAAGAAGGAAGGAAGAAAGAAAATCAGAAAGAAAATCAATCCTGAAACAAGGCGCAGTTCGGTGAGAGTAATTGCAAATGACACTTTATGTAACTGTAACAAAACATGTATTTAGCTGATCTTTTTGATCTACTTACTTAACCTTTAATCTGCGAAATAACAGAAATTTGGCGATAAACAAAATTCGAAGGCATTTGTACGTAAAAGAGGTACAGCAGAACTTTATTTTATATTTTATTCTTTACAATCCAGACAATACTGTCTCAACATTATGGAATTCAGTTGATTATTACAAGTTTAACTAATTTCAAAATTGTTC